>CAUYON010144044.1:0-27009 GCA_963573935.1 Arctocebus calabarensis
TCTTTGAATTCCTTGAATTCTTGAGACAATTTTTGAAATGCACCCAGAATTTCTAAATCCAACTTTTCCTCTATTTTATTGATCTTGTTTGCAATCCAAATTCTAAATTCAATTTCTGACATTTCAGCCATCTGTTTATGCATAGGATCCTCGCTTGTGTCCACCAGATTATTCCTTGGGGGAAGGGTTGACCTAGTCTGGTTGTTCATATTTCCAGAGCTTTTCTGTTGATTCCGCCCCATGATTAATTTTACACCGTTTGGCTAGATGAGTAGATAAGGACACTTTGGGTTGGGAGTTCTAGGAGTAGTGATTATCCAGTTCTTTGCTTAAAGGCTTGGACTGGCGTCTGTACCTTTTCCCCTAGAGTTTTGCCACTGCTGGCAAAACTGGGGACTTTCTTGGTGTGGTGGGGTTAAGTGGCTCTGTCTTATTTTCAGCTGGTCTTTGTCTTACCCAGGAGAATCTGTTGCTCTGTTTTGAAATCTGAGCTGTGAAGGAATACCAGAGTTAAGTCACCGCACCCCCCCCATAGGCAACAATTGAAAAAGCCAAATCAAACCTTCCCACTACCACACACCCAGGGTACCACTTTGGAAAGCCCTTGGGTGATTAGCCCAACTGAAGAGGTCCTAATCAATTGTCCTAGCCAGCACCAATATCAAATGGAAGAGTTAAAAAAGTCTCTGGCAACTAGATAGCAGGGATCTGCTGGAAGCTCTTGTATAATTCACTTCGATGCTCTGTGAGCTCAGGAGGGCACCCCCCAGCAAGTAAGTTAGTCTGGGAAGGTTGATGCCTCCTTCCCAACCTTGCCCATCTGTCACACCCAGTTGGTGGTAACAGCTGTGGTCAGTTTCCTCCAATGAGCAGATGCTCCAGAGGTTTGCACCTGCCTGGGTCACAGTGAGGTCTGCGGCTCCACAACCAGTCCACTACTCCCTGTCACTGTTTGGCAGGGGAAGGTGAGGCCTGACAACCTGGGTACTTAACAGAGGCTGGGGTGATTCACTCAGTTCCAGCTCTGTCCTTGATTGATGTTTCTGCTGGAACAAAGCAAGTTCGCAGAATTTATTTCTGTCAAGGCTATTTTCCCTGATCAGACTGGGGCTGCAAATGGGTTTTACCCTGTCTGTGAGTTCCAGCCCTTTGTCTCAGCTTTCATCCCCTGAGGGCCAGGTTAAGCAAAGCAGCCCCTCTGTGAGTATTCTCCCACAACAATTCCACAACAATTGGAAAGGAAAATCAAACCTTCCCACTACCACATACCCAGTGTACAACGTTGGAAAGTCCTCAGGTGATTGACCCAGTTGAAGAGGTGCCAATCAATTGTCCCAGCCATTACCAACCTCAAATCAAAGAGTTGAAAAGTCTCTGGCGACTAGACAGCAGAAGTCTGCTGGCAGCTTTAGTATAACTCGCTCCAGGGTTCTGTGAGCTCAGGAGCCCCCCCCCCCCCGCCAGTAAATTAGCCTGGGAAGGTTGATGCCTCTTCCACGCCTTGCCCCTCTGTCGCACCCAGTCTCTGGTAACCCTGCAGGGCTGTGGTCCAGTTCCCTCCAATGAGCAGATGCTCTAGAGGTTTGTGCCTGCCTAGGTCACACGGGGCTCTGTGGCTCTTAGGCCAGTCCACCAGTTATGTCGGTGTTGGCAGGGGGGGAGGTGAGGCCTGACAACCTGGGTACTTGATAGGGGCTGGGGCGATTCAGTCAGTTCCAGCCCTGTTCCTGATTGATGTAAAGTAGATGAAAAAGCTGATAGAACAGAGCAAGTTTGCAGAATTTCTGCCCTGTGGTAGAGACGCTGGGCTGCTAATAGTCCTGACTTAGTCTGTAAGCTTCAGCCCTTTGTCTCAGTTGTCATCCCCTGAGGGCCAGGTGTGGCTGAAATTTAGCAAAGCTTTGGTCCACTTCGGCCAGTCACTTTATGGCTCACTCTCTCACCACTCCCAAGCCGGGAGAACAGCACAGACCAGTGGCAGCCCATGCCTTGTCCACACCCCTGGAGTAAGTGTTCAAGAATCTGGACTCCATTGGGGACAGACCTCCAGACCTCAGGGTGAGAGTGGAGGGGAGTGCCGGGAGTTCCAACTTGCAGTAGAGAATATATACAGTTTTATACAGCTTTATGCCTGGTAGGAGAGTGCCACGGCACAGGGGAAGGAGGTCCGGTTTTTAGAGGGTCTCTCCCGTGGGGTAGAGTGGGAGGACATCTGAACTCTGCTTGCTTGTTTGTATGGAGGTATGCAGTATACTGAGAGCTGTTCTCTTGGGGGAGGGGGCTCCCGTCTGCTTGGTGATGTGCTCTGTACCTTTTATTTGTATCCTTGGGGTTGCAGGTCGCTCCAGCAGGGTTGATGTGCATTCCTCAACCTTGTCTCTTGGCTTAGCTTCAAACCGTTGGCTTTCTCGCTAAATTTCTGTCCTTTAACTCTCCTTCTAGACTGGAGCGTCTGCAGAAAGCTGGCTATAGACTGCCATCTTGGCTCCTCCCCCATACTTACATAATTAAAAGGCAGACACAGTCATGTCTGTTCACTGACATTGTCTTTGATTGGAGGGATGATTGATATGGAGTAGAAAGAAAAATATAATAAGGCCAGGGAGGTGATTCCTAACTGTCAATTCTGTCATTCAGAGATTTATATGCTCAGTGAATTTCATCCAGTGCCTACTTTGCTAGTGAGGAGTGGTAAGACTCATCTCTCTTGGGTATAGGGGAGAGAGGGAGACAGAGGAGGCCAAGCAGCTCTGCTTCTCGCCTGGAGCACTCAGTGGATGAGGTGACGGTGTTCCCCGCTCTCAGGAACTCTGGGAGAATGGAGGTTTGAGACGGCAGATGAGGGTGACTAGGAAGCATCAACTGTCACCAGGAAATGGAGGATTTATAAGGAAGGGCTGTAGCGAAGAGGAATAAGGGCCAAATGATAAAAAACAAGTCAGAAAGTTAAAACACTTGAAAATTACACTGAAAAAAGAGAATCCAGGGAGGAGAGACACTAGAAAGGTGGACTACAGTGGAAAGGAAATGACGACAGGGAAAATGATAGGGAATGATATGAAGGAAAGTGGAGGAAGTCTCCTGGCCCATGCTCAGAATGGTATCTGGTCACGTTGGTTACAACTTCTGGCGGAGTTGTGAAGAATGGAATTACTAAGTGTAGGCCTTTCCTCAAAACAAAACAAAAAAAATAAAAAACCTACCAATCCTCCCAGCTTCTCTACAAATAAAAAGAGAAGATGTTTAAAATAATATTCATAATAATATGAATCTCCAGGTGTTCTACTAATTTGATGGTGTTTGCCAGGTTTCTACAAATCAAATCTAACTAATTTAGCCAGTTAGATTTTAGATGGGGAATGAGAGCCAGAGTAAGAGCTGAAGAAGAGCAAGGGGTCACAAGTTTGAGGAAAACTTTTGTTTTTAATAAACTGGTGGCGATTTAAATATGTGAAATGCTGATGAGGAGGCCCAGTAGAAATATTTCAAGAAGTTAGCATAAAATATAGGAGTTGGAATGAATCATGGTATATGAGAAAAGGAAAAGGTTTTGTTTACAGGTAGAGGAATTAGAAGTTAGAAACTGCCTCTGTCATGCCGATATTTTACAAAGACAGCTTTTATATTTCGATTCTATGAAATATTTTCATTTTGAATTCACTATTTTGATTTTTTTGGAACAAAATTTTGGGCTATTTATCCTTGAACTTGTTAGCTGAAGGAACATTTGGAGCAAAGTCTAATGTGACTATTTTACCCAAAGATCAAATTATAAACATGTAATCCACCGAATTTCCTGGGAGTGTATTTCTTTTACTGTGGTGGGCCATTTCAGAACAAATGGCACTTTAAAAGAATTTTTTTCTATGAATGGTATATAATTAGTTATATTGAACACCAATCTACATCCCAAATAAACCTGATAATTTTATTATTATCATTTTATTTCAAAATATTACAGGAGTACAAATATTTGTGCTTATGCAAATCACTTTTGCAATGCTTGAGCCTTGGCTGTAAGTGTGCCCATCATTGAGTTGGTGTTCATTGGGCCCTTCTGTAGGTTTCTGCCCATCCTTCCCCAACACTTGATTTCCACTGGGTTTTTCTTCCCTCTGTGTACCTGTGTGCTCATTGGTTTCTTCCAAGTTAATAGTGAATACAGTTGGCATTTATTTTTCCATTCTTTGGATACCTCACTTGGGATAATGGTCTCCTGTTCCATGTAAATTATTGTAAAGGCATTAATTCACCGTTTTTTATGGCTGGATAGTATTCTATGGCCAATATATACCACATTTTGTTAATCCATTCATGAATTGATGGGTACTTGGAGTGATTTCACATCTTTGCAATTGTGAATTGTACTGAAATAATAGGCACTTTGAAAATAAGTTTCTTACTATTGTCTAGTACTTTCTTTTTTTTTTGAGACAGAGTCTCACTATGTTGCCCCAGGTAGAGTGCTCTACCATCATAGCTCACAGCAACCTCAAACTCTTGAGCTTAAGTGATTCTCTTTCCTCAGCCTCCCATGTAGCTAGGACTACAGGTGCCTGCCAGAAACCTCCCCCCCAGCTATTTTTGTTGTTGTTGTTGTGGTTGTCGTTATTGTTTAGCAGGCCCCGGCTGGGTTCTAACCCACCAGCCTCGGTATATATGGCTGGTGCCATAACCACTGTGCTACAGGTGCCACGCCTCTAATACTATTCTTTTAAGTACCATGAACACATGCTTAAATGGTCCTTTCTCAATTCCACTAGTAAGCACTTCATTTTCCTCATCTAACTGCTGATAGTCCAGATGAACATCTTGCGTGCAATTTTATTTAGCACATCTCTTAGAATGACTGAAGTGTCAGAACATCCCAGGTACACTGCTGTAGACACCAGCTGCACTGGAGGAGTGTTGCCCCAAAACATCTGGAACATTATTCAGTATGAAAGGGAATAAATATGTTTACGGAAGAGACATTCACATTTTCTGTGATCAGGTTATTTCAAAGATTTCAAATTCTATACACTTCCACCATTTTTTTTAAACAGAACTTTAGATAACATTATACTTTACAAATTTACAGGTTTAATTATTTGATTCAAAGAAAAAAGACTAATGTTTTTGGAGGCTGTGATTGAATACTGCATCAAATAAAACATCATGAAGAATAAGTTCTAAGAATGACCTATTACCTGAGTCAGGAGAATCTAATATACAATGTTATCTTTTTTACTTTCCTAAGCATTTGGTGAGGGGAGAAAAAGGGGATATAATTGACCTCCTAGGAAAAGCAAAAGGTAAAATAAAGTTTCATGGACTATGTTTTCAAAACTGTTATAATGATGATTAGCATTTGCTGAACACCCACACTGGTCCAGGAAGGTACTAGTGCCACTTTATATATTTTTAATTTATATTCCCTATAGTAGCAATTTTTGTGATGTAGATATTCTTTTTCCCATTTTACTGGAAGAGAAAATACGGATCAGAGGCATTCAATAATTTACCCATGATTGCATCACAAGTAGATTTGGAGGCAAACATTTGAATCCATTTCTATTTGACCAAAATATCTGTTCTCTTTTCACATATTCTTCTTCTACCCAAATAAATGAAGAGGAATTTTGAAATCATATTAATAATAATATGAATATCCAGGTATTGTTTTAATAATATGATTGGAGGAAGTTTAAAGCTATGAGCATTTCATATATGTTGGTGCATGTGTATAATATATATATTTATTTATTCACATGCATTTGTAAAGAACACTTGTAAGAAAAGCAAAGAATGTTTTCTATAATATATACCTCTAATGAATTCTTTGATAAATGTAAGTGATTTAGTTCGTATCATATTAATAACTGACAATATAAAAGTGATTTGACAGTTGTATTTTGTCTGTTTTTGTTCACTTCAATTCATTTTATTCTTGGAAGATGCTTATTTAGTAGATTACTAACCTGTGCCAATGTGGAGGGCACAGCTATGATTATGAGTGTGATTTTTAAAAGATTGGCCTGCATGTGTTTATTAACTAAAACGTCTTCCTTCTATATTTTATTAATGACCACTATATTTTCAGGAAAGTCATACAAGTTTCCTCATAGGAATTTTCTTCAGTCAGTTTACCTATTTAGCCTGAATAGAGAAGGAAGAAGAGGCCCATTTCAAAACCTTGCTATTTACATGTGTTTTCAGTTTTAGATGTAGATGAAGATGCCTTTCTTCCTATTTCACCTGACATTTCTCTTCATGAAATAGAGACGATTTAGTCAGTTCAGCACCCTGTTTGAAAATCTGTGTCTTACTTGCTTCAGTAACTTGCTTAATGCGCTCTTTTGTACCTTCTTCATCTGTAAAAAGGGGATATAAATGTCTACTGAGGTGGGTCCTCCTTGAGATAATAATAATAAGAAGAAGACTTATTGTTTGGCACAGATTGAGTAATCAGAACATGAGTGGGGCTACTCGGGAGGCTGAGGCAAGAGACTCGCTTAAGCCCAGGCCTTGGAGGTTGCTGTGAGCTGTGTGATGCCACAGCACTCTACCGAAGGTGAAAAAGTGAGACTCTGTCTCTATTAAAAAAAAAAAAAAAAAAAAAAAGCATTAGTGGGATGCGAATCAGAAAAGCTCAAAAATTTCAACCCCTCACAATCACCCCTTTACTTCGTCATTTTTGCACTTCGACTTTGATTTCATTCATTGAACAAATATTTAATTGAATGTGTGAGCCATTGGTTTAGGTGCTGGGTATATGAATAGACAAAGCACATTAAAAAATATTTTTCCCCTCACTGAGCTATCATATATTTTAGTAGAGAAGACAGATGGCAAAGAAGATAAATAGGAAAACACATGGTACGTTAGTTGCTAAGTTCTGAAAAGGAAATAAAGCTGGAAAGGAAGGGAGAAAATAATGACAGTAGCACTGTGATTTAAATGGGATGACCAGGAAACACCTTCCCCCCCACAAAAAAAGTTATTTGAGTAAGTACATATGAATAAAGGACCAAGTCATAAGGACGTACCTGGGGAGTAGACCCAAGTACTACTTGGGAAAGGGCAAGCATCATAGGCCAAGGCAATAGGATGCTTCACATGTTCAAGAAACAGCGTGGAGGGTGATGGGAAGTGTTTTTATCTCCCTACAAGAGTCCAGAAGTTTTACTAGGTGGATCTGTTTTGCAAAACCCTAAGGGATTTGCAGGGATCTGGCCTTCTTCTGGTTCTTTTATTTTCATTCTTAGCAAGTGGCTACTATCTTAAGCACTTAAGATGACTCTATTCACATTCTATAGTTTAGACTCAGTGGAAAGATTAGGAAAGAAAAGAGGCAGGGTGTGCGCAGGACCTGTGTTTTAGGGAGAGCTAAAGGAGGTCACTGGAGCAGATCTAGCAACCTGCCCCACTTTATAACAAGGGAGGGTGGAGACTGTGGTCTTTTGGGGAGTTCGTTTGCATAGCTAAGGCCTCAAGTACTGTGAAAGAAGAAGGAGAGAGTATTTTGAGAGTGTTTTGGAATTTGAGACAAGAAGAAACCAATACAACACTAATTCATTAATATTAATGAATGAGCAGCCTCTGTGTACATCCCACCAACAAAGGGCAAGAGGAATTTCCAAACTCACCTGGAAGATCTTCCAGAGCGTGGAAGATTGCTCCCTCCAATAGAAGTGAAGAAGTGCCTGAATGTGGAAAACAGAATCATTTTACAAATGATGCCAAAATTCATGGACTCACCTTAGTTCCTTTGCCACTGAGAGAGACACCTTCTGTGTCTCCTGCATAACAATTTTTGTCCAACCCCTCTACTTCAGAAATATAAAAAGTATTCCACAGAAATCTCCAAAGTAAGCACTGCTTTTTATATACATATGTCAATACAGGCTTTGTTTAGAACGAGTGATGGAAAGACATTTTATGTTGCCATCGTGTCTTATTTTAAAAGAAGAAAATGAAAAGCGCATAGAAACCACATATCATAACCAGTTCAGAATATTCTATAGACTTAATTTTAGGTAACAACTGAGTACTTTCCTGGAAAATATGGTTCTTTGACAGTTATTAAAAAAATCTGACAAAATAAAGGATGTCATTTCCTTTTTTCATAAACATAAGTAAAATATAATAGTTTCCTTCAATACTTTTTAAGAAAACAAAATATTATGCTGATTTCTCTTACAGTTGAAAAATATTGACATGTATTATCTTTGATTTCTAGTTTGTGATCAAGAGGGGAGAAACTCAAATTTGTTTAGCTCTGCTCAGGCAGAGTATAGAAGGTTTACAATTTGAGGGTGAAGTAGAACAGTTCGTTTTTTCTGCAATCATTTTCAGTTTTGAAGCGTCCTATAATTGAATAGGTCTTGCAATAGAATCAATTCCTGGAAAGGTTTTTTAATGACTTGTTTTATTGGTCTTCTTTTGTTATTGATGTAAAAGATCCAAACCCCAAATTTAGGTTCAATGATGTTCAATTGCCACTACTTATATTTAATGGCTATGCACAAAAGGCTCATAAAATAAAGTGTATTTCTTGTACAATGCTTAGTCAGCCACCCTTTCAGTAGTTATCATAACATGTTTTCTTTTTTTTCCTCCATTAGCACAAGGATCTTGTCTTTAACACATTGAGAGTGATGAAATTGGTCATTAAGCAACACTGAGTTTTTTGATCATAGAAATCTCCTCTCCTACCTACACACCTTTGGCTTTTTCCACCCCCTAATCATTCTTTTGTCAGTTTGACTGAAATATCCTTTAAGGATTGTTGAACCACAATGTAGTATTTTCAATAAACGCTGTTATTAGAATTTGTGCCTGGCTGAGATAAATTTAATGTGCATTATTTAAGCATCCAGCTTTTAAGTTGATGACTATTTACAGAGAGCTTGTTGATCAACGGAGTTTGCTTTTAGAGAGAATCACATCTAAGGGCAGTAACCGACGTAGCTTTACATGCATCAGTGGTTGGTTGGAGTCAGCACTTGTGAAGAGTGCTATGTGGCGTGCCTTCCATCTCGTGTTTTTCTTGTTTGTTTGGCTTAGCAATTAAATATCTCTTTCCTTTTTTTGGTGTCAATGACATTCTTATTTTTGTAAACATGTTTTCTTTCTCATTACAAAAGCAATACCCATCCATTATGGGAATTTTGAAGAATCCAGACACGTTTAAAGAGGAGAATAAATATGTTACTGTTGCCCGTCAGAAAAAATATCTGGCTAAAATTAATGAAATACTATAATTTTCAAGGCAGTTCTTCCTTTCTGAATCATGTTCGTGTTTCATTTGGGGGGATAGGTTTGTTTCTTTTACTTAAAAACACTATTTAACTTACAACTTTGTATTACATGGAATCAAGCTAACACTTTGGTTCAAATGGTAGCTCTGACACTTTCCAGTTTTATTAATTTGAGAGAATTTCTTAAGCTCTTTATGTTTTAGTTTCTTGACTCTAAATAGGGATAAAGTATCACTATTTTATGAGGTTATTGTAAGGAGCTTATGAACTAATACATGTAATTAGAACACTGCCTCACATGTGCCAAGCACCTCATTGTTAGCTTTGTTGTTGTCATCATATAAGAGTAAAAGCAACTACGGCTATAGTTTTATATTCTATTGGGCAAAAGGATATGATTAATCTTTGCACCCAATACTGACACTATGAGATGGGCTGTCAAATATCCATTGTTTCCTTCTTTCTTACCAACCTTGGATAATTAAAATACTATATTATTTCCTTACCAACAGGAATGAAGAATGAAATTTTAGTGGAAGTTTTTAGGTGGGATTTCTGTGGAAATTCTTCTGTCCCTAGTCACTTATACTCTTGTGTTTCTTGGAATGTGGCTGTGATGACTAGAGCTCTTGCAATCTTCTTGTATCATGAGGCAACCTAAAAGGTGTTGGAGCAGAAAGATGGAAGGGACCCTCAACTCATGATGACTATGGAACCACTGTACCTGATTTGGCTTATTTACTGCTGCATTTCTTCCACATGAGAAGGAAAGAAGCCTGAATTTTCATTATTAACATCAAAAGGTACTTTCTAAATGATACATTGAATAAATAATCAATGGTGAGGTGGTAAGATCTTTTTCCATGGCCTTTTTCACCCTTTGTTTAATAATATTGTCATTGCTTATAGGCTTTCTATACAGCCTTCCTATTCTTTCTGAACCTTTTATCTATTAATATTATATTCATTTCCTGTTGTCTCAAATTCCAATAGGAATCCGGGGGGAAGAATCATTCCTGTCTTATTAGCAACAAGCAGTGACACATTTCTTCCCTCAACTACTGGGGATTAAATTAAAAATTTTCACAATATTCTTTGTAATTGTTGTATATTTCCAAAGAATATATGTCCAATCACCATGTATATCTTAAAATTTTATAGAAAATTAGTATGCCCTTTAAAAGCAGCTTTGTTTTGTTATTGCCATTTGTTTCTTGATCAGTATATTCACTTATCTTTAGACAGGAGTTAAATTTTTATAATTCTATTCATTTATATCAATTTTAAGAGAGATTGGCCCAAATGCAGAAGAATGGCTTGTGATAATTTTTTTTTTCTATTTTGTTTTGGTAAGTGACATTAAAGAGTCCATGATCGTCCAAATTCTGTGTTAAGTGTCACTTAACTAAAATACTCAGCTATTCCTTCCTTTAGTTTCTCAAGTCATCTATTTTCATAATAAATTTCATATCACTGTATCTGAAGATACATATTAATATTCCTTTTCTCCCCATTAGATTGGGACTTCCTCAGAGAAAGGAGTTGTAACTTCTTTCTTTATTATAGCCCTTAGAGCAGAGTTTAATAAACTTTTTTGGGGTGAAGCATGTTTATTAGCTCTGTAGCATTACCAAAGGATTCTTTTCTTGGAATAAGACCATTCTGAGAACTCTTAGAAGCAGGGTTTTTGAACTTCTCATCTAGAGCAGCACTTCTGTGACCTGGGAACTAACCTCTGTTCTTTTATAATTAATTTGTAATTGATAATTTAAAGGACTTGATTGAGTTCATTTACTCTATGTCCCTGTCTCTTCTTGGGTGTGTTCCTAAAATGTCCTAGGATCCTGCTAGAGTCTCAAACTTTTTTTTTTTTTTGAGAGAGAGTCTCTCTATGTCACCCTCAGTAGAGTGCCATGGTGTCACAGTTTACAGCAACTTCGGGCTCTTGGGCTTAAGTGATTCTCTTGCCTCAGCCTCCCAAGTAGCAGGGACTACAGGCACCCACCACACCACCCAGCTATTTTTGGTTGCAGTTGTTGTTTAGCAGGCCTGGGCTGGGCTCGAACCTGCTAGCTTTGGTGTATGTGGCTGGCACCCCACTCACTGAGCTACAGGAGCAAAGCTGAGATTCAAACTTTTGAAAAGAAGACATCTGTTTCACAACAATAATCTTTCATATACACACAGAGGTGTTGTTTCCTCAATAGATTTGAGAATTGTTGACTTTTTCCCCTACCTTCTCCCTTACATCTGTCTAGAGATTATCCAATTGGGAATAATATTACCACCTATACACCCACTCAGAGTGCAATTCCTAATGTTAGAAGGTGCACAAAGGTTAATTGCTGTTCCTAGAAATCTCAAGAAGACAGAGATCTCTTTTTGAGACAGAGTCTCATTTTGTTGCTTTCAGGAGCATGCCATGGCACCATAGCTCACAGCAACCTCAAACTCTTGGATTTAGAAATCTTCAAAGTCCTGAGAGTAGATTCTTGGACATTGACTTTGCATAAAAGAAAGTAGTGCAGTAGTTGTGTTATTTGTTTAGGTTAAATCAAGGATTTGTTGCATTAACTCTTTGGCATTATATTTTGACATAGTTCATACTAAGTCTCTGTGTTTCTCACATACATAGACACACATATCTTCATTCATTTTGGCTTTATAGCAATCTGATGAATAGTATCTTTCTTTTTGTCACAAAAGGAATACATTTGTTGTAGTACTTGACCAGATCTCAGTATGTGATATATGTATGCCTTTGGGTTCTTACAATGAAGTTCATGGTCTTGAAAGTTGACCACTTTTTCTATCTGGAAGGATGCTAGCAAATGGAAGGAACAAATACAAATATACCAATCATTATAGCTATCTGTGGATTCTTGCCAGAATTCTTTATTTTCCTTAAGTTCCTTGCCATGTAAAGTATTTCTACCATTGTTTACCATATATATATAAAAGAGGAATTTAACATCTACGGAGTTTTGCCTGAATATTTTTTCCTGAGAGAAACAACTCTTTAGTCAACCTATATTGCTCTTAAATCACCAGTTTTATTTCTATAAAAAGCATTTTCTGTGTAGTTTTTATCTTTAAATGAAATCACTACAAATGAAATTTACAGGTTGTTAACCTTATGTGCCCTAGAAAAATTAAGGTCACTTCTTATCTGATACCTCTTTTTTTTTCCTTTTTATAGTTGTCATGTACCAGGCCAAAAGGAAAAAAATAAGAAGAGAATAGAAGAAAAAGAAAGGAAAGGAGAAAGTAGAGAAGGAGAGAAAGAAGGAAGGAAAAATATGAAGGAAGGAAGGAAAAAGGGAAGGGAGGAAGGAAGGCATAAAGGAAGGAGGGAGGGAAGGAAGGAAAAAGAACTAGTAATAAGTGTGTGGCAGTTTGGAGAAAACAGGCCTGACTGTCCTAGGAAACCATTGCAATATGCCCCAATGCTACCATTAATAACATTTATCCTGTAGAGGAAGAAACAACTCTATTTAGATAAATATTGGCATAGCAAAGGTCTCACTTCTTTTAGTTCCATACTCAAAACCTACCTTTCTGGTGAGTGTCCTTGGCTAACTTTTCTTGTTTTTTTGAGACAGAGTCTCAGTTCTTTGCCTTGAGCAGAGTGCCGTGGTACACATTGCTCACAGCAACCTCAAACTCTTGGGCTTAAGTGATTCTCTTGCCTCTTGCCTCAGCCTCCTGAGTAGCTAGGACTACAGGTGCCCACCACAATGCCTGGCTATTTTTTAGAGATGAGGTCTTGCTCTTGCTCAGATTGGTTGGTCTTAAACTCCTGAGCTCAGGCAATCCATCTGACTTGGACTCCTGAAGTGCTAGGATTGGCTATCTTATTAAAAATTTAAACTCCTTCCCTTTAATTTCATGCACATGTAACTATCGAGCATTCTATGTCACATTGAAGATTTGATACTTTTACCTGTTATGTTTCCTACATATTTCAGGCTCTTAGAACATTCTGGAATGTCTAATAAATACTTGCTGATAGAATGAACAAGTGAATGAATGAATGAATGAATAAAAGAATGATACTTGGGGCAGCTAAAAAGATATATATATATATATTTAATTGAAAGTAAATTTATTTCCAATTCATGTGAGGGTACAAACAATCAGGTCAAAATATTTGTTTATATTAGGAAGAATCCCTCTTGTAGTTATGTCTCTCACTCAGAAAGATGTGAAAGATCAATGCTTTTTTAAATGACCAACAGGGATATCAGGATTCATGAAGTTCTGCCTGGAATGCTATAATCACTGTGACTCATTAAAGCATTTGCATGAGTTTTTGTCATTTTTATACTTCATTTGTTGAACCTGGCTATCCTTAACATCCCTATTGTCTACGTGGTATATAATAGATTAGTTTAGACTCTTGATTTTGGGACTCAAATTCTGACCTTCAAGCCTGTCCATTAGTGAAACTGGGAGGATGTGTTTGTACTTTTATGAGAAATACTTCTATGGATTTCATTTCTGCTTTTTTTCTTTCATGATTTATTTCAGCTTGTTAAAATATTTTGTGTCTTAATTATTTTGTACTTTCATTTTTATTATGCAAAATTATTCAGAATAGAACATGCATATTCTAAAAAAAAAGGTAACATGCGGACAGTGTTGCAAAACTCCAGGTGGGAGCTGTGACTGTCATGTAAAAATGACATATGTAAAAGTTATAAAATATACAACTGAAGTACTTGAAGGAGAAAGGTGTCATTGGGGGAGATTTATTCTGAAAGTCATAAGGAAAAAAATGGGAAGTGATTCCACCTGTTCTATCTAGAGGTTCTCATTGCATTGCCATGTTTAATGGCAATTTATGTGCTGTATTACAAACAGTTTAAATAAAAAAAAAAGACAAGCTCTTGCCTTCTGGAAAATAGACCAGTTAGAAAAATGATGCATAATTGCAGAATTAAATACGTTCATTGAGTTGTTAGAACCACTTACGTTCAAAAACAGCAACCCAGGAAGGCACTTAAAAGAAGCCATACTTCCTTTGATTTATTTGCATGACATACTTAAATCTTAAAGAATATATTCATTTATTCTTTTATGAGATAAAATTAATCTACAGTGAAATTCACAAATTCTAAGTGTACCAGTTGGTTTTGACAAAAGCATGTAGCCAGCCATGTAACCTATACCACTATGAAAATTAGATCTTGCCATCATCCCAGCAAGTACTGTCATATCCCATCCCATTTAACCTTTTTCCTCACAGAAAAGCAATCATTTTTCTGATTTTAAGACTGTTGATTAGTTTTATCTAATACTGACCTTTACACAAATGAAATCATGCATGCTTTTGTGTTTAACTCCTCTTAGTTAACATAACATCTGTTAGACTTATTCAAATTGTTGTATGTATCAATATTTTTTATTTCTGAGTAGTATTCCTACATACAAACACCATAAAATTTGTTTATACATCTTCCCGTTGATAGAATCTGAGTTTCCACTTTTGCAATTTATGAATAAAGCTGCTATGAACATTCTGGTACAAATGAGGCTTTTATTTTTTAGATACCTGTTTTTATTTTTGTTGAATATCTAGGGGTAGGACAGATATATAAAAAATGTATATTTAACCATGTAAGAAACCGTCAAAACCTTTCCCTGAGTAGATGTACTATTTTATACTTAAATTAACTATTTGGCTATCTGTTTATACTGTCTTCCAAAAAGGAATAGACTTATAATCCTTAATAGAAAATGGTTATCCAAGGACTAGGTGCCAAAATCACTCTGTATACACTAGGTAGTACGCGTTGTCTAAATATATACCCTTAGATAATATATTGTCTAAATATATTATCTCTTTCTTGAGCAGGGAAACTGAGGTGGTCCTGATTTTCTGAGGATCAGGTATCAAATAAAATGTTTTTAAAAAACCTATAAGGTAAAAGTGCACTTAGAACCCACTTAATAAGTGAGAAGATAATTAAGTATCTGAACTATGGCTGTTGTGAGGATGATTAAATTCTACTGATAAGTTGAGTTCATTGTTTCATTACTTCCTCAAACTTTTTAATTTCTTTAAACCCAATATACAAGGTCAGAGAATGAAGTTTGCAAACTGATTCTAGAAGAAGTGCTACATACCTCACTGCTGAATAGCATAATGGGCACCACGTGGCCCACGGAGTACCTTGAAGGTGACCGTGGTGATAGTCGGCAATGAACACTTTCTCTAGGATGAATTCTTGAACTGAATTCTTGACCTCACAGGTTGTCATAAGCTACTCTAACTATTCCTGTTTATGTTTGGTGAATTTCAGTATTTCTAACTTTTTTCAGTCATGGCATTCACCCAAATTTTGGTTTTTTGAGTTACTTATGACCAATAAGTAATAGAAATTTTTAGCATCTCTTTCCCTCTTTGAAAAAGGTTAAAAGGAGTTCTGTGCTGGATGTGCGTCCCATCCTGAGTTCCCTATCCAGGAGGCCTACGGACATCCGTCACCCTCTCCTTCCTGAGCTTCCCGGAGGTGGAGATGAAACAGTGACAGGAACAGTAAGGCTCCTGGGATTCATGTGCTTTCATGAGCCCATTCCCATCTACAATATGATTTTTCCCCAGAAATGCTTACCTTTGAGAAAAAGCAAATTCAGGGCAAAATTTTGGGGGGAAGGTTGAAAACAGGTACCATGGAAAATATTATTATTGATTTTTATAAATATATTTGGCAGTGAATGTTACTGAGTTATCCAACGTAAGCATCACGATTTCTTTTTTTCCCATTAGTAGTATAGTAGAGTCCTCTCTCAGTAAACATTTGCTTTTGGAAAACATAAAAAGTCAGTTTTGGCCAACTACATCAGTTTTTACTCTGCCATCTGTAAAAAATTTAGACTTTGCCTATTTGAATGACCCTTTAAAAATACACAAGACCTAATTCTATCCTTTACTCTCATAAAACTCCCATTGGACTTCAGTGGGAACATTTTAAAGTTAAGTTCTGAGGAATAAGAACATTTTATAATGCCCTCTTGTGAGAACTTCCTTGGGCAGAATTTAGCCAACTCATCATTTCTCCTAAGAGAATCCTATGATCTTACTGGTTTTAGAGCTTCAAAACAGACTTCATGCTTTAGTGGATGTTCTTGGCAAAGCAAGAAGCTGCAATCTTTTGTCCACCATGCACTGATCAGTGGGCATGTCGGTGTTCAGTCCCCTACTTCATGCTTCTCTAATACTCTACTATAAAAACATGTAGCACTTGTGAACACGTGGCATGTGCCAGGCATGGTACTATATAGCTTTATAGACAACTTTCCACTTAATCTTGTGAAGCAGGAATTATCTCCCGTTCGTGATTCACTGTGAGGAAAGTGAGACATAGGGCGACTGAAGCATGTTGAGAGTCACACAGCCAGGTAGACTGTGCTCCCTCTGACTCCAAAGCCATTGCTTTGAACTGTGGTACACCGTACACCGTGCATTGCATTATACTGCTGGCCTTTACAGACGTGAAAGTGAAGGTCATTGTTTGGGGGGGTGGGGACTTGCTTATATAACTTTCTGTTTTTCTAATGAGACTGACCAGCTTGAGATAGGATTGTTGTTTTGTTCATCTTCGGATAGCCAGAGCAGGCTCAATAGAAGTTCAATAAATGAATCTTAAATTTAAAAATTACCCTCTTTTGTTTTTATAAATTTTATACTTCCTTGTTATAGACAACTACATGAGAAAACTTAAGTAATTTCCAAATCTAAGTATCTGTAAAAAATTCAATATATGTTTGATAACTGGGTCATTTAAAAACATTTTAAATATCTGTGGTCTGTAGTGCTTCTAATAAGTATTTATGTTAACAATAGGCATACAAGAAGTACTTGAAACCTTGATGTTAATTAAGCATGATTAGCATGTGATAAAGTCTTTAGCCCTTACAAATCTGGGAAATGAAAGTGGGAAAAGAGAGGATGTTTCTATGATCAAGCCATTTTCATATCACAATATGAACTTGCTATGGTAGCATATTATTTGAGAATATTTATCGAGTCAGGTTTAAAGTACTGAACTGATCAGAGGTACTCACTTAAAAATTATCTTTTTAGAATCAGAATTATGTTTTAGAATATTAACAGATTTCTTTTTATCTATATGCTAGTTAAGTTCGATAGTTACAGGCAGTTTATTGGTGAAAGTCCAGCCCCTAGTGGACAGGAGTCTCTGGTACGTGCCCACACACATGTACAGCTTGGAAGGGTGCCTTCTTAAACTTCAAGGGCTTCAGAATAAAAACGTCTTCGAGACTCTGGATGTTAATATTTTCTTTTCTTTTTTTTAAATGAGGAGCGACCCAGTTGTATTTCTGGCTTACAAGCCCTATAATCTTTTAATGAATATTAACACTTTTTTAGTTCACTGTGAATTTTGTTCAATCAGTGATTTTCTTGGCTTCTTACTAAGTGAAAAGAGTGAAGCATCTTTCCTTCTTTTTCTTTTCCTCTCACTGTAAATACCCATTATTTATACGATGTAAACACTTTTCTTTCAGAATGGGTTTGGGCTGCACTTACTACCCTACTCCCAACACACACACACACACACACACACACACACACACATTCTCTCTCTTTCCCCCCCTTTTTACAAAATTGACTATTTTATTTAAAACTAAAAAGCACTTCCCTTTATTTATTTTTTCTTGTGTAAGCAAGTATGACACGTAAGAAGAAAGATAAAATGAAGTGCAAAAATTAAACACCAGAGTAAGACATTCCAGGAATGACCATACTTATGAATGAAATAACATGTGACATAAAGAGTATGCACTCAGGAGCGTAAGATTTCTTTAGCTTGCAAAATCCTCACTCTAAGCATTGTTACTAACACACTTCTTGATTCAGAGAAACTATAATTAAATTTCTCTATCATTACCCCAATGATCTTAGGTATTTGCTTAGTTTCAGGAATTTAACCCAGAAAGACTCTGAATTTGCATTTCAAATGTTTTCAGTTTTGCTATACAGTGACTTAATGTGTTGTGGGGTTTGTGCAGTAGGAGCATAGAACTCAAAAACTTTGTCAGTGCTACATAAAAAGCATTCGAAATCTGATAAAAATGGTAACTCTCTTTACACACATTATATGGTTAGGAAATGTATAAATACTACAATACATATCGCACTTTACCTTGAAACAAACCTAACCTTTGCTTGTGCAGGTGGGCATCAGAAGGTCTATGACTTATTGTGAAGTGGGAGAAGGTGGGTTACCTGAAATCAGATGGAAAGTTCTCATACCAGATTGGATGGGTGTGGCTCCTAACACAGGCCAGTGAACTGAGGTAGCTGGCAGCTGTTTGAGGAGTATGTGTGTGTTTTGTGTATTCCTGTGTGGTTAGGATCACTTGAGTATAGCTTCTGCTTTGGTCTAGTGCAACTTCTGGACAAAATGATGCCTATGCAAATAAGAAATTTGCATTGTCCTTACATTATGTTTTACTATATCAATTGCATATGAACAAAGTCACGTTATCCAAATAAGAGTTAAAGTGAATGTTAGCATAGCTGATTATACTCTTTGTCAAAGAACTGAAATAGAAAAATAAAATATTTGGAATAAGAACTATTTCGTGTTTAGGAAATGTAGAAAGCATTGTACAGAAGTTAGATTTTGTTAGCCCCTATGTGTTATATGTTTGGCTGTTGCCACTTGTCAGCACAGCCAAATCCATTTATTCCATGTCCCTTTAAGTGATATTGTGGGTTTGGTGCAATGTAAATTAAGCGGGTAAAGTTCTTGTGTCAGTTTAAGCTTTCTGAAACTTTCAGCAGCAAGACATAGAGGAAAATAAATTGTGGCCATTCTGTAAGTTATAGTTGTTATGTGTTTGCAAATGGAACACATAACTCGGATAACAAAGGGAGGAAGACTGTTCCTCTTTAGTCAGTTAAAATTAGCCTCACCAATGCTAAGATTTCAGAAGGCAAAAATGTGTTTCTAAGTTAGAAAAATATAAGTTATTTCTTATTCAGTGCAAGTGGCCAAAATAAAAGTTTCATAATAGAACACTTAATATTCTCCTCCACACTTGCATTTTTCCAAGTCTCCTACATTCAGTAAATCAGTAGTCACATAGTTTCTCAAGCTAAAACCAAGAGTCATTCTTATCCTCATCTCCCTTTCATCCTGCCCCAGCAGCCCTGCATACATTCAGTCCAACTCTGCCAGATCTGCCTCTAAACGTACGTCTAGAATCTGTCCTCCCTCTGGTGCTGCCATCTCTCACTTGGCTGCAATGGTCGTGTAGTAGAGTGCCCTGCCTTCTAACTTTAAATCCAGTCTCTGCCTGGCCACTAGGAAGAGTGTTTAGAATTACAAAGCCAATCACACTCTTCTTCACTCTAACCTTTGAATGCCTTCCCTTATCATTTACAATAAAACCTGCATTTTACCACCAGCCTGTAAGGCTGTGAATGATCTGGCTCTTGGCTATGTTTCTTTCTTTTCTTTTTTTCTGACTATGTCACCCTCAGCAGAGTGCCATGGTGTCACAGCTCACAGCAACCTCACACTCTTGGGCTGAAGCAGTTATCTTGCCTCAGCCTCCCAAGTAGCTGGAACTATAGGCGCCTGTCACAATGCCCGATTATTTTTTGTTGCAGTTGTCATTGTTGTTTAACTGGCCTGGACCAGGTTCGAACCCGCCACCCTCTGTGTATGTGGCTGGCACCCTACTCACTGAGCTAGGGGTGCTGAGCCTTGGCTATGTTTCTGACTGCATTTCGCATGCTTTGGTTCAATCGTTTCCAGTCACACTGGCTTTCTTTCTGCTTCTTGGACACCAGCTCCTCCTTCTGCTGCAAAGTGCTCAACCCTGTCTCTGCATGACCATCTTCTTCATAGCCTAGCTTCAATCTTACTTCTCCAATGTCCCTCCTTCACCATGACCCCACCCTCTATACACACCTGTCCAATCAGACCTTTTATTTTCTGCACAGTTCTGTTACTCTCAGATACTATCTTTATCATTTTGTTTGATTATATTTATTTTCTCTCTTCTCTACAATTGCAGCTTCATGAGAACTTGTCTTTTCAGTATCATCTCCTGGGCACCTCTTCTAGTGCTTGACATTTGGATGCACCATATATATTTGTATAATAAATAAATGAAAGCTGAAAAAATAGAGGAGACATTTCTTTTTTTCTAGAAAGCAGGCAGAGTTGTATGCTTTATTATGCACATGCTTTCAGACTTTAAAAGATAATTTTTAATCCTTTGTAGACATTCCAGCTCAGTTAATACAAATCGGTTAAGATGTTGGTAAGCATTTAGAAATGACTTCCTATATTCATGGCACTCCCTCTATGTTCTTTTTATATATGAATTCACTTAATTTTTAGAATACACCTTTGAGGTAAGTTCTAATATTCCCAAATTAAAAGACAAGAAAATTGAGGCTCTTGACTGCCACAGTGAGAGAGCTGCTGTTTGAAGTCAACCCCATACTGGAAAGTCAGGTGACTTATCACTGAGCCATCTCTAAATTACATCCAATTACATGGTCATGCTTTCCTAATATGTGACCTAGACCCTAGTTCAGTGGAGAATATTTATTTATTTATTATTTATTATTTATTTATTTATTACTCTAGATATTTATTCTTTAACTTAAAAGTATAAAAAGGCTTATTTCACTTAAGATGATGTATTTCAGGTTCATACATGCTGTCGCAAATGCCAGGACTTCCTTCCTTTTAAAGTCTGAATAGCATCCCATTGAAGGTATACATTGCATTTTCTTTTTGTTTATTTCAAGTTAATATGAGGGCACATGCGATCAGTTACATAGTTTGCATTTGGAAGGTAAAGTCCACATTGTAGTTGAGTCCTTCCTCCAATACATTAATTAAATATTTTTTCAATATTAATGAAAAAGGAAAGGTATAAGAAGGATAACAATCAGCTAAATCCAAAAACTATTACACACAGCTTATGACATGCAAACCTAATATAAGTGTAAGAGTTCAAAAATCTATGCATTTGGCTAGGCCTTTGAAAGAGCCTTAAATAGAAAACAATATACTGAGCAGTAACAGGGATTTTTCAGTAACATAGCCTGGATCAGACTTGACTGCCTTTTCTCATTGGCTTGGAGCTTTTAGGAAAGACATCTGGAAAGTGGTTTGAAATTTATTTTAGAGCCTATGGTGCCAGGCTTCATCTTAGCCTAAGGGTACAGAAAACAAAAGAAAAAGCCACTGTGACTTTGAAGTACATAGAGAGAAAGTATAGCAGAGGGAAAGGACTTGTAGAAACACATCTGCAAAAAATGGGAGAACTGCCAGAACCTGCTGGCCGTAATACCAAGATAGAGCTTGCATCCATTGGCATGCTTGATGAGACCTTCTGTGTCTACTGAGTTAGAGTACAGTGCTAGGAATCAGGAAATAAACTTCTGATTTTTCTCCTGGAACTCACTATAAGCAGACTGCCTGTTCAAGTCTTAGTTAATATATACGTAAATAGTAATAGTCTATCACATTTAGCAGTATCTTGCATGGAAGTGGGACACTGGACTAAATGTCCTCTTGGAGAATATTCTAACTTTCATGGACATGATAGTAATATTTTATAGAATGAATAATGGTTATGGAATTGATAAGAGCAGAGTAGCCAAAGAATGTGTGCTAATGCTTTAAGCTGGGAAAACCTGGGAATGTAAAATTAGTCTTTGCTGTTAAACATAATTTATGCATAACAAGAACAGGGGAAGTCCACTAACAACTTCTGAGACTGCAGAATCATATAACTATGTAGAAAACACCAGGTGTCCCGTATTTTTTTTTGCTGTTTTTGGCTTGGGCTGGGTTTGAACCCGCCACCTCTGGCATATGGGGCCGGCGCCCTACTCACTGAGCCATAGGAGCTGCCCCCTGTATTGTTTTCTTTAACATTAAAATTTGAAATTGCAAATAGCCAATAAAATATGTTTTGTTATGTTTTCATTTCCCACTTTAGTTTGAGTATTAGATCATTAATAATTTGATGTATCACAAGACGATTAAATATTGAAAAATTTGCCATTACTCTATACCAGATTTATATTATCAAATAAATAAGAGACATATTCCATTGAATAGGGAAGTGGGGCTACATTCCCTATGTACAATGGAAGGAAATCTAAAAATTTTTCTATGATGGGTAGGGGAGGCAGGGGTTCATGAATTCTAAGATATGGAGGAGAGGGAGCTATCTATAGAGGTGGGTGACTTACAGGAGATTGAGTTCTGAGTGAAGAAAAAAGAGGTGGTCAGCAAGGAATTTACCTTGGCCTGTGACTAAGGAACTTGTAAGAGTTGTCGTTCTCAAATTCAATTTTAAATTATTGCCACATCTAACCATTTTTTTTGTAACTCTTTCCTATTCCACTTAAAATTTTAATATGGTTTACAAACCACATTGTATTTTGTGAATGAAGAGAGGAGAATGCTCTAGAAAGCCTCTCCCAAGTGCTATAGAAAGACAGTGGCAGCTGCAGAAAGTGAGGAGGTAAAAGATGAGAATTCTGTAAGAAGAAAGGTCCAGAATGAGAGGTGATAAAAAGACTGCATGGACTATGAGAATACATGGAGCTTGGGGGAGAGTACTGAGCTTCCCCTAGGGTATGGGATGGGGACTTAATTCTTTTAATTTAATTATGACAAGGCATTCCCCCGAGGCTGAAATATTTGGTAATATTCAGGCAGCATATACTTTGGATCATATATGTAAATATTTGTATTATAGAATTATTAGAATACTTCAAGCAAAAGTATTATATTGCCACTGAAAACAAGTGAGTATGGGCAGACATAAGATGTAACAGGATAGATCTTCTCTGCATCCTTTCACCCTTCTTGCAACAGACATTTTGAGACCCACTTCCTCCTCCATTTGGTCATCATTTTTTTCAAGTGTGGAACAACATGTAGTTTAGACCTAAGACCATTAATAATTTCATCCCTTGGACACAACCACTGGTTAGAATACAGATGCTGATCCAACTGGAACCAATAGAATGAAAGTATTTTTCTGAGACCTCCAAGAAACCTATATTTGGACTTTTGTCTAAACCTAAATATCACATTGACTTTATATTCAGGATCCCTTTAGTAGCCCAGTCCCTGCTGCCATACATTCCAAGTGAATGTGGCAGCTTTTAGATCAGCAGCTGCAACCAGGAAGAGTGGTAGCAATGCAGCAGGAGATGGGGACACAGGGAAGGGAGAACACACTGAGGAAAGGGGGCCAGAGCAGATGTGCTCAGAGAACCTACCACAGGTGCTGAGGTTAGGCTACGGGCATGATTCCTTTAATCCTCAAAGCAATTATTATTAACCCCGCTTGGTAGATACCATATATGCTTAGAGAGACAGAAAATTGCCCAAAGAAGAAGCAAGATTTTACTGCTCTGATATTCAAGTTCTAGGTCAAGCTGTAACCTTTAGCCATTTGTAAAATTCTAGAAATAAGAGAAGTAGGAAGTTAGGGGGTTGATAGGGTTGTATGGATTTCACCTATTGGCTCAGAGGAAAGATAATTATACTATATTTTCATTTCCATGTGACTTTGCACTCTGCCTCGTCCCTCCATTTCCCTCACCCAGATGGTAAATTATAGAAAACTTAAGTTTTATCTATTTAGCACATCAGTTTTGATATGTAAGTGGGCAATCTAGAAAATGGGTTTTATTCAGTGGTAAAGAGTTTTCAAATTATCAGACATAAACTTCAGCTACTGTTCTTTACCTGTATCATTGGATATTAATTCATTTGATGTAACTTATCTCTAACAGAGAATTATATAAAATGTCTGAGTTAATAAAAATTCTAATTTATCAGTGTGTGAGTTAGTAGGTTTTTTCCAGCGGTAGAAGAGACACTTAAAACTTGGAAAAATAACAAGGGCATTAATATCATGGGGATACGATTTCTTGCACCAGAAGATTTAAGTGTTTTTTCTAAATGGACAAAGTGAACTTCTGCATATAGTGAAGACAGCATTAACAATAGAGGCTAGAGCCTACTGGTTGAGGCTGTGCAAGCTGCAAACTATTATTTTCATGTTTAAAAAATAGCCATACAAAGGTGGTTTCTAGAAATAGACGTGGAATTCAATGCCTGCGTTAAATACTGATTTTAGTTATAGAAAAGAGAAAGAAGTTGCCATCTTCAGCATATGGAACTAATGCCAGGAAAGCCTTTTATTGTCTAAAAGGGAGTGTATGCACTTGAAAGTCATTGTTTCCTCCTTCCCTAACAGAATCTACAGAAGAGACTTAAGGGGGAATTTATACAAGATATTACTTCCATTGCCCCATTTTCTGGCTGTTTTTTGGATTCCTTTAACCCGGAAGCTATCCTAGCACTCATTGTCAATTCTTAATTGGCAGTAGCAAGATTGAATGGCATGTTAGTGATTAAAATGGAAAGCAATTGTTAAATTCAGTTTGTTTCAGAGGAGAGAGGGTACTTCCCTGAAGAGCAACCTCTACTGTAGGGGCAAAGGAAAGCTGAAGACAATGTAGTGCTCTCAGGGGAAAAAAATAAAAAGAAATAAAAATACAGATACATCTCCAAAACATATTGTACTTTTATTTTAAATCCGTGGGAAGAGCTTAAAAGAGAGCTTAAAAGAGAATCACTTGAGTTCCAAGTGACATCTTGGGTTATAATATTGTAATTTTAAATTAGGAATGTTTTGGAGTATGTGAAAGAATTTATTTTCAAGGGGACTGGATCTGTTATTCTCATTAGCTGGAACCCAATATAGAGACAGCCAGTGTCTGCCTTGGGTTTTGCTGGGCAAACTCATGCCACCCAAGGAAAACTCTTTTACAGTCACAGGATTTACCTACAAAGTATTTTTCTTTTCCTTTTAAAAATTTATATATCTAAACGTCAGTAAAGCACTCTTTGTCCTACAGAAGCATCGCTGTGAACAACTCTCCCCATGTGAAGACACCTTTCCGAAGCTAAGGGAACCAGACACAGATGGCAGCACTACGTGTACAGCAGCAGTCACAGGAGACGCAGTAAAGAGGGTAGAAAGGACAGCTGTACATTACCCATGCCCCGGCCCCAGACATGGGCAGCACAGGGCAGAGAGGGACACCCTCTGTGTAGGGAAAGGAGCCTTGAGCCGCTGACCCGGACGCTGGGCCTACCCAAGCAAAACCCAGTGCCAGGCAGGTCCTAAGAGCCCCAGACTGCAAGCTGCTGCCCTCACCCCGAGCCTTTAGGCCTGCCATGACTCCAAGAGGGATCTTGCAGCCCCACCTTCAGGTTTGTGTGGTGGTCTTGGTCTTTGGCCCACCCTTAGCAGTGGCCCCTCCAGCATTCCCCAGCTTCAGTCCTGTCACAGCACCAGGCTGGCTCTTGCAGTACTAATTGACAGGCCAGTACCCTTGGACCCAGCCTCCTGGCCACCCATTGGGTTCAGGCTCTGGGTCTGACCAGAAACAGGCCAGCCCCTGTAACCTCAGGCTCCAGGCTGATACCCATAGACTGAGTCACCAAGTCTGCCTTGGCAACAGGCTCGGTCAGCAGTCCCAGGCTCCAGGCACGCACAACAGCCTTGTCATCTCCAGGCCATCCCATTGCCAGGATGACCCCAAGCCTCTACCCTCCAGACTGGTACCAGGAGCCGTGGACTTCAGGCTCGCTCCTGCTCCAGGCCAGCCCTCACAGAATCAGGCTCCAGGCCTGCCCAAGCTGGGCTATCTCCAACGACCCTGGGCTCCAGATGGTCCCCAGCACTATGCTGTGGACCATCCCTGTGGACTCAGGCTTCACACCTGCCCCAGCACCAGGCTAACCCTCACAGCCACAGTCCTCAGGTAGGCAACTTTTGGATAGGATCCTGGCCCACCCATGGCCTAGCCAGCCTCTGCAGCCCAAAGCTTTAAGTCTGTCCTTGTTCAGGTGGCACCTCTGGCCTCAGACATCAATAGGGCACCGTAGACGCAGGCTTCAGCCTACCTGGTACTGGACTGGTTCCTGCAGCTCCATCCTCTGTGCTGACTTCTGGGGCCTTCTACTTCAGCTGATCCAAGGTCTATCCTGGTAGACCCCATTCCTAGACAGCCCCCACAGACCCAGGCTCTAAGACTTTCCCTGTGTGCCCACGTGTCAGAGCCTGTGCACTTAGCCTGTTAGTCAACACCCGCACACCAAGCCTCCAGCCCGGCATCCGTAATCCTAGGCTCCACATTGACCCCGGCTCTCAGCAAGCTCCTGGCCAGTTCCAGGGTTTGGTTCCTGTCACCCCACAGACCTGAGAGTCCAGACCTACACCAGATCCAGGGTCTTGGCCCACCCCAGCAGACACTCATGCCAAATTAGACCCTATTGACTGAGGCTCCAGGCCCCCATGGACTCAGTCCCAGTCTCATCTGAGTGGTTCAGGCCCTCCCAGTGCCAGGCCAGCTCTCATGAGCTATATAATACCTGAACATGTGTTTTTATGGTTACTGTTAATGCTCAAGGGTATAAAAATTTCCCCTTCAATTCAATCACTATCTTTTTGCAATGGAACTCCCCTCCCCTGAGGTAACCATTTTTAACAGTTTGCTATATGCCTTTCTTAATGCTATGTTCTAAGCATTTTTTTTTATAATTTTATTGAATCATAATTCTGTACATTGGTGCAATCATAGGACACGATTCATATACATTCAGAAATGTTTTGATCGTACTGTTACAGTTAGCCTTCATGGCATTTTCTTGATCACTATATAAAGACA
>CAUYON010144045.1:0-13502 GCA_963573935.1 Arctocebus calabarensis
CCTGTAGTCCCAGCTACTCGGGAGGCTGAGGCAAGAGAATCGCTTGAGCCCAAGAGCTGGAGGTTGCTGTGAGCAGTGTGACGCCACGGCACTCTACCCAGGGCAATAAAGTGAGACTCTGTCTCTACAAAAAAAAAGAAAAAAAAAAAAAAAAACACAGTCTGTCTCAAAACTTGCACGGTGACCTATATAAATATTTACATTTTCCCTCTGTGTTCATTTCATTTCATTTCTAATAAGTAAAGATCAATAGATGTAACCCAAATAAACAAAAACTTTTTGGAATCCTCAACATGTTTAAGAGTTAAACAAAGCGATTCTGAAAACCAAACATTTGAGAACCACTGGCTCAGAGGCTGAGTTTGAGGTGGTCAAATCAGATTATTTCATCGCATGGAGGAAAAAACCAGATGAGACAAAGAGAGTTTATTAGCAAAATGTTCATAATAAGGATAAGTTCCTGGATAGTCACACATTTATTCATTCAAACACGTATACTATGTGTCCTAGATCAAGTGCTGAGGGCCTTGAAATACATGGACACATCCTATGACTTCAAGGAGTAAGAGAGGTGGACGTGTAAACCAACAGCATAATGAACATGGAGTTCATGGAGCATTATGGAGCATAATGAACGCTGCAGTGGTGGATGCCCTCAGACCTTGGCAAGATGTGGAGGGTAAAGTAGTGCACAGAAATAGGTGTTCCTTCAGGTCTGGGGCAGGCCAAAGTCACTGCCATTTGCTTGTTTGTTTGCTTGTTTAATAGTCTTAAAAACTGTTTATAACTGTTCTCTAAGTCATGGCCAGAGAGACTCAAAGGCATTGCCATCTGCTTGTTTGCTTGTTTAAGTGTTGGCTTTCATCCTGGAGAGGGCAGGGGGTGGTGGAGGTAGCAGTGGCCAACTAAGGCCTTGGGCTATGAATATACAAGAGCTTTGCCTTAGTCAGAGTCTCAAAGGGCAAGTAAGAGGAAGAAAGTGTAAAACACTATTTCTCCTCATTCTGGTGCAACATAATTATACCTCTTTTCCCCACAAAAAAATTAAACTGGGACTATTGTTATTAAATTTTTCCTTAATACATAGTCCTTGCTTTTTAATAGTCGAATAATATAGAGAATGTTAAAGCCCTTCCCTGTAAGCGCAGTAAATACTTTGGTATAAACCATTTCAGCCATTTTCTAGACATATATAAATACATGAATTTTAGATAAGAAACTTTGGTTGGCTTATGCTAGAAGGATGTCCAAAATCAACAGCAACGCTGTCTGTGTGATGAGATGTTCACAGATGGTGACCAAGGTAGGGTAGGAGGCTCTCCCAAGGTGCTGATGGCTGATGACAATAAAGTCAGTGTAGGAGGACTTCTTGACGCACTTTGTGTAAAATAAACTTTCTGGTTAGAGTGACAACTGGGGCCAGGAAAAGTGCTTCCTGCTGGACGCTCCTGAGTCCTGAACGGGCTCTTCCAGCATCTTCTTCTCTCTCCTCTTTCCTCAGGCACTGCTTTCCTCTCACTTGACCTCTGTCCACAGCTTTGGATTCCTCTTCTTCCTCTTTAGTCCTTCATCTCACAGCCTTTCCCTGTTCTTCTATTCCTGACACAAGCCTGTGGCTACTTGAGATTTTTTTTTTTTAATTTCAGGTTAACGTGAGGGCGTATGCAATTAGGTTACATTGTTTGAATTTCTAAGGCAAAGTCTGAGCTGTAGTTCTGTCTTTCACCCAGGAAGTGTCCCATCTACTCATACATTGTCCCATATATCCTCCCGCCATACGAGAAGTGTCCCATCTACTCATACATTGTATCTGTTAGGTGGGAACTTACCAACCCTCCCTCCTCTCTTCTGGAATTTAATTGTGTTTTTTCGTGCATGTGGGCCTATAGTTGTTAATCTGCTACTTTCAATTTAGTATTGAGTACATAGGATGCTTGATTTTCCATTCTGGAGACATTGTATTTAGGAGAATGTTTTCCAAATCCATCCAGGTAAATATGAAAGACGCAAAGTCTCCATCTTTTTTACAGCTTAATAGTATTCCATGGTATACATATACCACCGTTTATTAATCCATACATGAGTTGATGGGCACTTGGGTTGTTTCCACACCTTTGCAATTGTGGATTGAGCTTCGATAAATATTCAAGTGCAAATGTCCTTGTGGTGATTTTGAAAAAAAGCTCATTGTCCCTAATCAGAGAAATGCAAATCAAAACTACTTTGAGATACAACCTAATCCTAGTGGGAACAGCCCACTTCACACAGTCCTAAAGCTACAGATGTTGGTGTAGGTGCGGAGAGAGGGGACACTCATGCACTGTTGGTGGTGTTGCAAATTAGGAATGAAGTATGGAGAATCCTCAAAAAACTAAAAGTAGATCTTCTATTTGATCCTCCATTACTAAGTATCTACCCAGAGGGGGGAAAAATCATTCTATCATTGAGATTTATTTCTTTATTATTATTATTTTTTTTTTGTAGAGACAGAGTCTCACTCTATCGCCTTTGGTAGAGTGCTGTGGAGTCACAGCTCACAGCAACCTCCATCTCTTGGGCTTAGGTGAGTCTCTTGCCTCAGTCTCCTGAGTAGGTGGGACTACAGGCGCCCACTACAACGCCCAGCTATTTTTTTGATGCAGTTTGGCCGGGGCCAGGCTTGAACTCACCACCCTCGGTATATGGGGCCAGTGCCCTACTCGCTGAGCCACAGGCACTGCCTGAGATTTCTTTTCTTTTTTTTTTTTTTTTTTGAGATTTCTTTTTTAAGAGGAGATTTATTTTTTAAGAGCTCTCTCTGCTGATAACTTCAGAAAGATTTCCTCTTTTGGTTCTTGAACCCTAGTAAAAGTTTGATAAAATGTTTCAAGAAGCTCATACCCTTCCAAGTGGTAATGACATAGTTTCTGTTTAAATTATTATTATTATTATTTTGGGACAGAGTTTCACTTTAGCTCTTGGGAGAGTGCTGTGAACAGCAGCCTCAAACTCCTGGGCTCAAGCACTCCTCTTGCCTCAGCCTCCCTAGTAACTGGGACTACAGGCACCTGCCATGACATCCAACTAATTTTTTCTACTTTTAATAGAGACCAGGTCTCACTCTTGCTCAGGCTGGTCTCAAACTCCTGAGCTCAAGCAACCCATCTGCCTCAGCCTCCCAGAGTGGTAGGATTACAAGCATGAGCCACTACACCAGGTCACTAAATACTTTTTTTTTCTTTTTGAGACAGAGTCTCAAGCTGTCACCCTAGGTAAAGTGCTGTGGTGTCACAGCTCACAGCAATCTCAAACTCTTGGGCTTAAGCAATTCTCTTGCCTCAGCCTCCCAAGTAGCTTGGTGCCTGCCAAATTGCCCAGCTTTTTTTTTTTTGTTTGTTTGTTTGCAGTTGTCATTGTTGTTTAGCTGACCCAGGCCGGGTTTGAACCTGCCAGCCTGGGTGTATGCGGCCGAAGCCCTAACCACTGATCTATGGGCACTGACACTAAATACTTTTTTGTTTCAACTGGATTTAGACAGTAAAAAGTCTGTGCGTTTCAGCTCTGCATTACTCTCTGTGGCTTTAGCTTTTTCCGAGATGATCTGTCTCTCTAGGAGATATTGAATAAACAATAACAGCCTGGGCAGCATAGTGAGATCTCATCCCTACAAAAAAAATTAAAAATTAGCTGGGCATGTTGGCACATGCCTGCAGTCCCAGCTGTTTGGGTGACTAAGGCAGGAGTATATATCTTAAGCCCAGGACTTCTAGGCTGCAGTGAGCTATGATCATATCACTGTACTCCAACCTGGGTGACAGAGAAAGACCCCAACTTGAAAGGACGGAAGGAAGGAAGGAAGGAAGGAAGGAAGGAAGGAAGGAAGGAAGGAAGGAAGGAAGGAAGGAAGGAAGGAAAGAGTGAGCACTACACACAAGAAAGGTGTAGAATCACCACCGACTTACCAGCCAGAAAAATCTCCATATTAAGTCAGGTCTCTTATGTTTTGCTATGGTTTGTGTCTTTAGCTCTCCAGAGTGCCCTCCTTCTCAGAGCTACAAAAGTCATATATTTCTCATGACATTGACTGAAGTTCATGTTATGTCTTGAAAAATCATTCAAAATTATTGGGGGGTGGTATTTTTTCTCCGATAATTCTGAAGAGAAAGAAAGACTATCCATCTTCCTCAGGATCTTTTACCTCTTGATTTGAAGTTAAAAAAAAAAAATCTCTTCGGCAGTTCTGAAACCGTGTAAGAATTTACAAACCACCAGCTACAGCTGTATCGAATGTGTTAAGAGTCCATTGTTTTGGCTTGGTGCCTGTGGCTCAGCGGGCTAAGGCACCAACCACGTACACCTAAACTGGCGGGTTCGAATCCAGCCCTGACCCACTAAACAACAATGACGGCTGCAACCAAAAAATGACCAGGCGTTGTGGCAGGTGCCTGTGGTCCCAGCTACTTGGGAGGCAGAGGCAAGAGACTCGCTTGAGCCCAGGAATTGGAGGTTGCTGTGAGCTGTGATGCCACAGCACTCTATCCAGGGTGAAAGCTTGAGGCTCTGTCTCAAAAAAAAAAAAAAAAAAAAGAATTTGTGTGTATAGGAAAGGTGGGTGTGGGGAAGAAGAGGGGAGATAAGTTCCTATATTTTATTTCCATACCAGTGAGATGCAGAAAGGAGAGGGGAAAAACGTTTGCAGAAAATATAACACAAATTTTTAGGAGGCAGGCTCAACCTTTGGAAGCGAAGTATCTTTTTTTTCAAGAATTAATTTCATTGATTATCACGGAAGCATTTTGTATTAAGGTGGCCTAGGAAAAAAAGGCATATTGCTGTTAAGGATTGGGAAAGAAAGATATAAATAAAGTTGCCTCATGGTCTCTAATAAAGACAAGAAAACCCCTTGTCTTCTGATTAATTATATAACTCAGCTATGCTAGCTTAGAACGATCCTTTATTTTTTAATATCAAAAGCAAAAAGGTATATGTTTGGTGTGGGCTCTTCCCGCTGGAGTAATTGTTGAGGCGTTTTCCTACAATGTGGAAAACCAAGTCAGTCTTCATGTTCTACTAAGGGGCTAATTTTACTTGGGAGATGTGAACCGTGAGTGGATTTACTACCCACTTAGTGTGTGAACGCACCAGACATTGCTGGTGAGGTAAGATGATTCATTATGGGCTGATTTTCTCCCTGTCTTTGGCCATCTCTTACCTCCCAACTCTACTTGAGCCTCCTACTTTGTATTTAGGGCGCCAGGTTAGACACAGGGTTTAAACCTGTATTAGCAGAACATGTATTTTCTCTCTCTGGACATACTTGCAGCCTTTCAGACTCTCACCAGCTGTGATCCATCTCGTCACGTGACTACATGCCTCTTGGGAGTGAGCCAGTTTTGTGTGTGTGCATGTTTGTTTATAAATTGAAGTTTTATTACATAAAAGCAATACAATGTTTTCTTTTTCCTATCATTTTTTCTCACAGTCATAGTATTTTTTTTTTTTTTTGGACTAACAGGAGGGTACAAATGATTAGGGTACATTGTCTGTGTTTGTTAGGTAAAACCCCAGTTGTAGTTGAGCCCTGCACCCAGGAGTTGCACCTAGACCCTTCCATGGTGCCCATTAGGTGAGAGCACACCAATCCCCTACTTTCTCCTTTCTCTCTCGCTTGAAGTTAATTATGGTTTTTCTCTTGTGTGGGCATATACTTGTTCATCTCCTGGACTCATATTAGTAGCAAGTACATTGGATACTTTTTCATTCTTGTGATACCTCGCTAAGGAGAATGTTCTTCAACTTCATCCAGGTTAATACAAAAGATGAAAAGTTTCCACCTTTTTATGGTTGGTTTCCAATTTTTATAGTATTCCATGGTATACACATACCGCAGTTTATTAATCCACTCATGGGTTGAGGGGGCACTTGGATTGATTTTTCAACTTGGCGATTACGAATTGAGCTACGATAAACAATCTAGGGCAAGTGTCCTTTTGATAAAATGATTTTTTTTCTTCCCATTCTTCTAGTAATGGGATTGTGGGTAATGGGAATATAGATCCTCCTGAAATCTATATTCACTGTAGGGATCAAATGGAAGGTCTACTTTTAGCTCTCTGAGGAGTCCCCATGCTTATTTCCAAAGGGACTGTATTAGTTTGCAATCCCACCAACGGTGTAAAAATGTTCCCTTCTCTCCACACCCACACCAGCATCTATAGCTTTGGGACTTGTGATGTGGGCTATTCTCACTGGAGTTAGTTGATATCTCAAGGTGGATTTGATTTGCATTTCTCTGATGACTAGAGGTGATGAGTATTTTTTTCATGTTTTCTTTAGGCCATTTCTTAAATATCTCTTGTCCCATTAAAAAACTGTATTTTTAAAATTACTTTCCAAAAGAGGTCATTCTTTAGAAAACTTCTGGATACAGTATACCTGGCTTGATTCAGAGCACATAACTCCTGAGATCATTTCATTTCTCTTCATTGCCCCAAGACAAAGTCTCCAGACCAGCAAAACTGACAATCCTCCAAGGAGAGCCCCAAGGACAAGGTCTCCAGACCAGCAAAACTGACAATCCTCCTTTACTTGTCGGTCCTCCAGCTTGCAGTGATGTTTATGATATTTAGGAAGGTCAAAGGACCTTCAGAAATCACTAAGTGCTTCATGATCTCTGTGCTCTTGTTCATTAGTCATTTCCTCAAAGATCGCCTTGTCTTTTGTTTCCTGCCCTCACCACTTTTCTGGAGTATAAGTATCATGTATGTATTTTGACTTTTTGCCATATATTATGGGTCAAAACTGCTCCCCTACAAAATAAATAGTAGAAAGAACAGCCAGAGCAGAGTCAATAACGTGTTTTAGAACTCACTCAACTCAGGAAAATGAGATATAGAGGGTCCCCAAAGCTACACACATCCTACTTATGTACAACTTGCATTTATGATTGGAGACTCTTATAGGTAATAGGTAAATGTAGCTGTTCCAACTTACATTTAAATTCAACTTAAAAACAAACCTACAGAACCTACAGACACTGCCTATAGGGTACTCTTTGTAAGAAAGTCTTTACTATGGAGCATTAATACTTCTTAGCCAGGAAGACATATGCAGTGGAGTGTGCTGGCTGGACCTCACTGTCGGATAAGGTGCCACCTAGAGCACGGGATGGGGCATGTGGGTGACATATGTCACTATGGTTACCAGAGGGCCAAGGGGAGCACTTTAAAGCTGACTGTAGTGACTTTCAGCCATGAGGTATCTAGCTCTTTTTCTAGGATGAGTTTGTGAATTTGTCAGCTCTCATATGATGACAGCTCTGATGGCCTTGCCAGAAAAAGAGTTCCAAAATTGCTCTGAAGGGTGGACGAGGCACTGGTGTATGTGCACAGCTTCCCAAGAGGGGTACCTCAAAGGTGACCGAAGTTGACTATAGTGATAGTCAGCAATGAGGTATGTAGCACTTTTTCTAGGATGAACTTGATTGTACAAACTTGTATATATACACGTACATTAGTTGTTAAAGGAAGACATTTCAGAGACTTACAGATAGTTAATAAATCAGCATTGTGTGTAGCCTTAGTCTATATCTACTACCCTGGATGTGAATGTCCAGAAAATGCTTAAGCAAATACCCCCAACACATAATAAGTAGGGTTAGATAGTACATTCAGCATTTCATTTTATTCTGTAATACGGTGAGTTGTTGGTGCTGTTATTTCCACTCTACGACAGAGAAAACTGAAATCTACCTTTACTCTCATAGGGATTCCCTGGTCCCTGCTGCCTTTCAGTACTCAGAAAATACTCAGGTATTGGGATGATGAAACAAATATTTGCAATTTTAATTGACTTTTCATGCTGTTAGTCACAAATCATGTACGCATCATCTTCTTTGTGTTAGATGCTTAGTTTTAATTAAGACCCTAAAGTAGCAAAACCAGCAAAGGCCATTACCATTATGACTCACAATGCAGTGTTGGCTAAGGCTTTCACATTAAATGCGTAACACAAATTATGCATTGTGAATATTTATGGAATTATCTTGTAAAGATATTGAGATTTAATAAATTGAAACCAATAATACTTCATGAGGAAAAATCCAGTTTATTGAAAAGAACTATATCAGATCATCTGTTGTAATTATTAAATGAATGAATTTGTTAAGCATGAATTGGCTATAAATGTCATAAAGTGTAGCGAGCAGATTAAACCACTGTTCTGAAGTCTTGCCAGACCTTTTGTTGTTGTTGTTGTTAATGAGTTAATGACATTGTTTTTAACAAAGAACTCCTGAAGGCAGAAAAGAAATTAGAACTGACTTGAACCGTCCCATCATGCTTCTTTCTCCGGTGGAATTTGCAGACCTTGATGGAGTTTGTTACATAATCAGCTTTGGGCATTCAATGGTTTCTTTTATTATAAATCAGAATTCTTGCCGACCACAGCCCCCTCCCCCCCTTTCTTTCTGCCCTTCTTGTTTCTGGAGTTACTAATGCTTTTAAACAATGCTCAAGTCATGCTGTAGCAGGCTGGGGGAACAAATGAACAACTGCCACCAGAAATTGCTAAGCCTGCCTCTGAGATCCCAGCACTAGGGAAAAAATGAGATCGATAATGTTCAAAAGTCTGAGCTGATGGGGAATTTGAAATAACTCCATTGTGGGTTTTATACCTGCAGTTTTGTCTTTGCTCTTCACTGAAAACATGGACAGTTGGTATCACGGAAAGCATTATAAAACAATTACTTGCCATTTCTAATTATGTAATATTTGGAAAGTGTCCAAATGCAAATGTGTCATACTTTTTTTTTTTTTTTTAGCTTTAGGCTTTTAAATAATTAAAAACAGAGAGGAAATCTAAGTAATGTAATAAAACAACTATGGGACTGAAAATGTGTTTTTCAATTGACCCCACAGGTTGTAGATAGAACTCCTAACATTCTAAGTGGTATTGAACCTTCCGGTGCCATTGAAAATGTGTTGCTGCTTTTTAATGATTGTTCAGGGGGTCAGACAACTTAACCTGCCTCCAAATATTATACTAATTTTCCCCAAATGAGTTCAATGTGCTTTTCAGCAACAAAAATCCAAGTTCTCACTATAAAAATTTACCAACATTAGAGAATATTTTTTATGATTGTAAGCTGGCTAAAATTCACCATGGACATGAAGATCATATAATTACCCCTAAACATTGCTATAAATTCTTTGAATTAAATATTACTATTGCACAACAAATGTGAATGTATTCAATGGCACAGTGAAATACACTTAAAAATGGTTAAGAAGGCAAATGTTATGCATTGTACATTATACATAATACAGAAAAACACTAAAAAGATGGCCTGGCCACTCACCACCAAGTTTTAAAGAAACAGCACAGGATTTAATTTTGGCATCTTGCGAAAGCCGTTCTGAGATCCTATCCCGCCCTGATCCTTCACTGCCCATCCCTGCCCTGACTTAAATTTTGCTTTATCATTTCCTTGCTATTTAGTTTGGTCTTACACATCAAAGAGCTTTGTAAATGGAATCTATGTGTTTTTCTGCAACAGCTCCTTCATTCAATCCTTCATTCTAAATCTATTTACATTGTTATACGCAGCTGCACTTCATTCATTTTAACTGCTATGTAATATTCTATCACATGGATCTACCACAATCTATTTATCCAATTACTATCGATCTGTTGATTGATATGGAGTTGCTTCTCTTTTTATCCTTTTTTTTTTTTTTTTTTTTTTTGGTCATACTGTTGCTATGAACCATTTGTCTCCTTATAAACGTGGACAAAATTGTCACCAAGGCATATTCCTAGGTGTAAAACAACTTTTCTAGATACTGCCAAGTTGTTTCTAGATAATGCTAAATTACTTTCTGAATTCACCAGGTTACTTTCCCACCAGCCTCGTACAAGTGCTGAGTTTATTCCCTATTCTCACTAGGGCTACCGTGTTTTGCCTACCTGGCTTATGTGATATGGGAGCTCATGGGGGTTTTGATTTTCATCTACTGATTTCTAATGAGGCTGTGAATCTTTTTCTTTTGCTGGGCCATTTGTGTCTTCTCTTCTGTGAAGTGCCTAGTGAAGCCTTTATCCATGTCCCTATTGAATCCCCTTTTTCTGATGAGTTTACAGGGGTTTGTTTTGTGAGTGATGTGTATTACAAGTGTTTGCTCCCAATTTCTGATTCTCTTTTCACTCTTTTTTTGATGTTTGCATTGAAAATTCTTTTAATTTCTGTTTTGGACAAAAATACGAGGGAAGGAACAAATGATTTTGTAGTAGGAATCTGGTCTACCTCTTGTTGTCTCATGAATCATTCAGGGTCTATCATCTTGTTAGAGAAGGTTGAATTTGTGTTTCTCTTAAATGAAGGTAGTGACTACAAACCAGTATTCAATTACATCTCAGTCATCATTAAGTGATATATATGGTAGTAATTTAGCTGTGCCTGGAACAAAGAGATTACTCCCTCAATTTCCCTATCCCACTGTTGATCATTTATTCAGTGACCATAAAACCTAGCAAACATGTAGATTCCTATTTTCTATGATAAGAATAAGTTGTGGACATTCAAGACTCCCCTGTTAAGGGCACAGACACAGATAGACCCAGTTTCAAACACCTCCTGCTTCATTTTCTAGATACATGAGGTTAGATGTGATCTCTAGGCTTCAATTTCCTTATCTTTCTCTTGGAACTAATAACAGCTACCTCAGAGGGTTTCTGAGTAGACTTAATATTAGATAATCTACATAGAGCACCCAGCATTTAACACATGCTCAGCAAAGAGTAGGTGTATTATAATCACAAAACAAATGGCTTTACCAAGAATCACTGCAAAGACATACTTCAATAAAGAGTAGAAATTTTAACTCACGACAAGGTAAAACCCCCATCAATCTCAGACCTGCTGAGTTGTGGCCACAGTAGCAGAGTGGGTACCTAGGAGTAGATACGAAACGTCTTCACCTTCTTCTCCAGCTGTGCATCTAATCCCCACTATAATTCAGGTTTCGTCCAGTTGTGCCACTGTAGGGAATAGGATAACTGGAAATTTGGTAGCACCAGAACACGCTTTACTCTCTTATTACATATGGAGGAATTCTTTAGAGGCCAGACTGGGATTATTTTCCCACTTCTCTGCTCATGTTGAGCTTTTGGATAGCACAGAGATTTTGTGATTTAGCATTAAATCACAAATGGAAAGAGACATTATTGCTGCACCTGAAGCGTTTAAAATCTAGGTAGGGAGATAGTGATCCCTATAAAACAATTGGAGAGCAATGAAGAAAAGGTAATTGTGAAACTGTGAGTGTTATTTTAGGGTTTTTTTTTTTTTTTTGCAGTTTTTGGCTGGGGCTGGGTTTGAACCCACCACCTCTGGCATATGGAGCCAGCGCCCTACTCCTTTGAGCCACAGGCACCACTCCAGTGAGTGTTATTTTAATCACTATTTCCTTCTCCTTTTCTCCCCCTCCCCTCCCCCCCTTACTCTGTTGTCCTGGGTAGAGTGCAGTGGCATCCTTGTAGCTCACTGCAACTTCTAACTCTTGGACTCAAGCAGTCCTCTTGCCTCAGCCTCCCGAGTAGCAGGGACTACAGGTGCCCACTGCAACGCCCAGCTTTTTTTTTTTTCTTCTATTTTTAGTAGACACGGGGTCTCACTCCTGCTCAGGCTGGTCTCAAACTCCTGGCTTTAAGCAATCAGTCCTCCCGCCTCAGCCTCTCTGAGTGCTAAGGGTTACAGGTTATTTTTAATAGCCACATTCTATGAAAAGTTGTTATAGTAAAACCATTCATTAAAATTGGTTATGTTTTCAAGATTTGCCACTTAACTAAAAAAAAAGCAAACGTGTTTTTCTTTTTCAGTATTTCATTTCCTAATCCAAATGTCATCAGAGGTGGAACTGGTAACGTATCAGCTTCTAGTTAATTGGCTGCATTTTCTTTGTCTATGTTCATTATTCAAAAAGTGTTTGTTGACTTGATTGGCAAGAAAGGTGGACCAATTCTTTGCAGCTTTAAGTGAACTGACCCGACTGTCGTTGCCCCCCAACAGGGAGTCATCTTCACAAAAAGAACTGAAGTGTGGAAACTTGCAGTTCTGTTCTGCTTCATCTTGCTGCTTTTCCAGCTCAAGTGAAGGTCTATTTTTATCTGGGCAGTTTAAGTGAGGGGAGATGTTAGCAAGGGATGAATGGCTCTCACAGGGAAGCCATGTGTCTTCTCGGTGACAGCCTGTGCCTGCCACGCCTCCAAGATGCTCTCTACTTATCAAGGGAATGCAGACAAGCGAACAGAGGCCTCAGGTGCCACAGCACCTATGAAAAGACCTTGAAATACATAAACCAGGGTTTCTGTTTCTGAAGCAGTTGCAACCACTTCGTAGCCCAGAGGATGCCTAGAGTTTGAGAAGATAAATCTGCAAGACCCTTTCAAGTGTTACAGACAGCAGAACCGGAATAACTGGGACAAAACCAAAAAACCCAAGAAAACCCAGACCTCAAAACATCTGTTACTCCATTGTAACACTTAGGATATTATTTCTACTTATATGACTTGTTCTAAAATAAAGTTAGTATGTTCTAGAGGTGACAAATGCAGATATAAACATCCAGCTAGCAAAATCTGCCTCTCTGTGTTAATAGATTGCTTATTTCCAAGAATAATGGTTTAGGGAAGACGTCAGCTGTCATAGTACAGCCATCACTCATTCAGCAATTGAAAAGATGTGCTGAGTGCTTCTCCAGACTTAGGGCAGAATGCTTATTGTTTAGCCAGGAAATGAGGCTTCTGATATTCTATTCAGCTGTTAAATTAAAAAAAAAAAAAAAAAAAAAGGGCGGCTCCTGTGGCTCAGCGAGTAGGGCGCCGGCCCCATATACCGAAGGTGGCGGGTTCAAGCCCAGCCTCGGCCGAACTGCAAAACAAACAAAAAAATAGCTGGGCGCTGTGGCGGGCGCCTGTAGTCCCAGCCACTAGGGAGGCTGAGGCAAGAGAATCGCTTAAGCCCAAGAGCTGGAGGTTGCTGTGAGCAGTGTGACGCCATGGCACTCTACCTAGGGCGATAAAGTGAGACTCTGTCTCTACAAAAAAATAAAAAAATAAAAAATAAAATAAATAAAAAAAAAAACAACCTTAAAATATGTGTGATAGCTCACTGCTGAGTAAACATCATCATGCACGGACATTTGACCATCTTTCCTGAGGTCATCAGAGGATGTGCACCCCCCCTGACCTCAATAAAAGGTAACTGGGTACAGATACCCTGTCTCCACTGCCTAAAATTGAGTTTTTTTGCATTTATGTTTTATTGTTGGGGATTCATTGAGGGTACAAGATACCAGGTTACGCTGATTGCATTTGTTAGGTACAGTCCCTCTTACAATCGTGTTTTGCCCCCAAAAGGTGTGGCACACACCAAGACTCCACCCCTCTCCCTCCTTTCCTCTCAGAAGAATAATTTTTATTCATTTCTTCTAGGTATGACTTTTTTTAAAATTTAAGACAAAATG
>CAUYON010144047.1:0-10480 GCA_963573935.1 Arctocebus calabarensis
TAAGGTCCTCATTTTGCATTTGATAATTATGTTTTGTCTCTTTTTCATGTAGTATTGTGTTATCTTTTTTTTTCCTTTATGTTGTTGATTTCATGGAGAAACAGCCTTTCGTATGAAGGATATAACCCAACTATAGCACAAAAATATGGGAAGGGAGGGGGGGTTTGGGTGGAGGGAGGGTAATTGGTGAGGCCACACCGATGGTGTATCTTAGAAGGGTACCGGCAAAACTTAATAAATGCAGAATAGAAATGTCTTCATACAATAACTAAGAAAATGCCATGAAGGGTATGTTAAACAGTTTGATGCAAACATTTCAGATTGTATATGAAGCCAGCACATTATACCCCTTCATTGCACTAATGTACACAGCTATGATTTAATAAAAAAAAAAAAAAGATAAAACAATAACCCCATTCTTTAAATGGGCAAAAGACTTGGAACATATGCTTCTAAAATATATCCAAATATCTAATGAACTTATGAAAACATAGTTATATCATTACACATGAGGAAAACAGAACATGAAAACCATAATGAGGAGCCACTATACATCCAGAGAATAGATAAAATTCAAGAGGCTAACAATATAAACAGTTGATTAAGATTCTCACTTATTGTTTGTGAGGGTATAAAATGGTACAATAACTTAGGAAAGTATCTGGTAGCTTTCACTAATATTAAACCACATACACACACATGCACATGCACACACACGTTTTACCCTATGTCCCAGCAGTTTCACTCCTGGTATACTGTATATCCAAATTAAATGAGTAAATGTGGACAAAAAAAAATTTATAGAGGAATGTCAGTAAAAAAGTTTTATTATTTATAGTCAAATACTAGATGAAACTTAAATGACCATTAACAGGCAAATGGATAAAATTGTGGTATATTTAAACAATGGAATATTACACAGCAATGAAAACGAAAGAGCTACTGATATATGAAGCTATAATTTCAATATCTCTCCATCTGGTCCTCTTTTCACCCTTCATGGCCACATGTTATCCCTTTTATGATGTTCCATCTTTCTTTATCTCTAAACAAATCTACCTTTTTGTCCTTAATGTCAGAGTCCTGCCCTTGCCCAAATGATAGTACAGTAGTCCCCATTTAACAGAAGTTTCATGTTCTCTGATTTCAGTTGCCTGTGTCCAATCATAGCCTGAAAATACTAAATGGAAAATTCCAGAAATAAATAATTCATGAGCTTTAAAATTCACAGCATTTTGAGTAGTGTGATAAAATCTCCTTCCATCCTGCTCCATCTCACCTAGGACATGAGTCCCCATTGTCCAGCATGACTATACTGTATACACTACCTACATATTACTTACTTAGTAGCTATCTCAGTTACCAGGTTGACTGTTGTAGTATTGCAGAGCTTATGTTCAAGTAACCCTTATTTTACTTACTAGCCTCAAAGTAAAAGAATAGTGATGCTGGTGATTTAGGTATGCCAAAGAGAAGCACTAAAGTGAAAAAGGTGAAAGTTCTCAACTTAAGGAAAGAAAATAAATATCAAATGCTGAGGTAACTAAGATCTACAGTAAAAACAAATGTTCCATGTATGAATTTGTGAAGAAAGAAAAAGAGATGTGTGCAAGTTATGCTGTCACACCTCAAACTGCCAAGTTACGGTGATGGTGCACAATAATCAGGAGGCTAAGGCAGGAAGATTGCTTGAGCCCAGGAATTGCTTTGAGGCCAGCTTGAGTAACATAGCAACACCTTGCCCTTTAAAAAATATTTTTTAAAAAATGAGAAAAAAGATATTCAACATGCATATTCTAGTTGATGGTAATCAGGCTTGGAACCATCTGTGATATCAGGCATCCATTGGGTGGTATTGGAAGATATCCCCGGAGGATAAGGGTAAACCACTGTGTACATCCCAGAAAAAACAAGTATCCCTCATATGATATTTCTTTAATGGTATTACTATATAAAACTACGTCTATGGTATCTGCCAACAGTGACTGTATGTATGTTCCTTCCTTTACAACACCCCTATATTTTTAAATACCTCAGAAATTCAAAAACACAAATACGCTTTCAAAATAATTAAAATCTCACATTTACTTTTCAACAATACTAGCACTTATATACCACTTACTATTTACCAAGTTTGTTCATTCCAGATCTTTCTCTCTCTGTACACAAACATATATATACATACACACACACACATACACACACACACACCCCATATTATACATTTATTTAATTCACACAACAACCCTGAAATGTGGGTCCTATTATTGACCCCCTTGCATTAATGAAGAAGTTGAGGCATCAAACAAATAAGTAACTTTCCCAACACTAAATTGCTAATAACTGTCAACTAGGATACAAACAATACTATTATTCCAAATGTTCCATCCAAACTGTACAATCAAGCTATTGGGAATAAGAGATAGCCCGTGGCACCTGAAAAACAAGGCTGTATTTCTTTAAACCATGAATTTAAAATTCTAAATTGTCAGAATAATCTTTAAATGTCTCCATGGGAACTCCTTGCTATGGTTTAATTAGATTTTAAATAACAAAAATGTGCATGCAATCATAGAGTAATCCTATTATTAAAAATTCATTGTTGATGTAAGACACAGTGGCTCACATCTGTAATCCCAGCACTTTGGGAGGTCAAGGCAGGAGGATTGCATGAGGCCAAGAGTTCAAGACCAACCTGGGAAACATAAGAAAACCTTGTCTCTACAAAAAGTAAATAAAAATAAATAAATAAATTAGCAGTGTATGATGGCATACACCCATAGCCCTAGCTACTCAGGAGGCTAAGGTAGAAGGATTGCTTGAGCCCAGGAGTTCAAGAAGCTGCAGTGAGCCGAGGTTATATCACTGTACTCAGTAGGCTTGGGTGACAGAGTGAGATTCTATCTCTAAAAAAATGAGTAGGAGGAATAATTCATTGTTGAGACATCTATTCTTAAGCTGTGGATAACTGTATTTATTCACATATATGCTTTTAAAACTATGAATTCAAATCAGTGTCTGCACTCACTGAATTCTAGTGTTCACAATTTATACCAATCATGTTTTCTAATTATATTTGCCATTTTTTCATTAGCTCGGGACATAATCTCACTAACATCTTCTCTATTCCATTTATTTATAATGCAGGCATTCTCTAATTCACTCAAACAAGAAATATTTACTTTATGCCAGGCATTCAACAAGTATCTACTGAGTTAACTGCTTATGTTAGGTACATAAATGGGTAAGAAAGACATTATATAACTTATAAGGTAAACTGTTTCCATAAATATACCGGTTATGGAGTATTGCAGCAACCAATTCCCCTCTATGCAGATGCTCCATCACCTCTAAAAGTTGGATAATGACCTGTTTGGGAGAAAAAGAATCCAGTATTTACTACAAAGATCAATACTAGAAATTTCAAATTGTGCTACTTTACAACAGCTTACATATTTTATGATTAATTTAAAATCAAACTATATGTCCATGTACCTAATGTCCATATTATAATTTATGAAATTTAAGAAACTGAATCTTTTAAAAAAATGAAATAGTCAAAATATCTACAAAATTCAATCAAGAATCATTAAATATTACTAACTAAAGTTCAAGAGAACTCATTAGCTAACAATTACCCATGGGAAACTAACAAAGTGCAGTAGCCTCCCCTTATCCAAGGTTTGGCTTCCTGTAGTCTCAGCTACCAGTGGTTAACTGGGGTCCAAAAATAATAAATGAAAATTTCCAGAAATAAGAAATTTACACATTTTTAAACTGCATGTTGTTCTAAGTAGTATGATGAAATCTCACACTGCTCCATTCCATCTTACCCAGCACATGAATCATCCTTTTGTCCAGCATACCCATTCCGTCTACACTACATTCCTGCTAGTCACTTAGTAGCCTTCCCAGTTACGAAATCAAAATGACAGAGTATATATAGGGTTTGGTACTATTGGAGGTTTCAGTCATCCACTGGGGGTCTTGGAAGCCCCTATGATCTGCAGTAGAAAGGAACTACTTATACGGGTAGTTGGATAAAACTGAGAATTAAAGTAAGGAGTAAGAATATTATTTTCTTGAACTGGACTGAATATTTGTGTTGGTAGTTATTTCTGTGGGAAAACAGGTGAGTTTTGGTAAACTGAACTATATCTTACGTAATTCTTGTTAGTAATGTCAATGAATATTTCATTGAAGAGGTAGAGTATATTTTATATATTTATTTTTTTATTACAAATATATTGAAAAGCAAATGTATAATTTACTAAAATGTATAATTTAATTCTAAAAAAAATAAATTTATTATACCAGGAAGATAAAAAAAAGCATGATATGCAATTTAGTGTTTTTCATAAAATTATAGGACGATCTAAAATAATTAAGCAAGGTGGGGGAGTAGGATTCTTCACTGTCCTCACCCCTCTTCCAGCCCCTTAATTTAAGGAAAAGAAGCTAAATGCAATAAAAGTATTCCATTCCATTAGTCTTCATAACTCTAAAAAGAAAACAAATTGAATGACAATACAGCACTTATGTTTATTTGTATAATCATACTTTTCTGCTTACAATCCTGACATTATAATAAATTTGAGTAGGCTAAATTAAATTAAAATGTTGTAAGTATCTCAAAAATGAAGTCACCTTTGAATTACCTTTTCTAAAATATGTTAAAGTGATGAGAGAATTTTTAGATGCTGAAATTTTTTAATTTTTTTTTAGGCAAAGGGAAAAATAACTATCTAGATTGCTACTAGGAATCTTATACTTTGAAACTAAATAATTAATGGCCTGTTTCACTAAATTCATCTAAGATGAGATGTATAGATTTCGAAATCAGGTATACAAATTTTTTTCTTAATCCCTGCTATGGCTTTAATGTGTGCCCCAAGAAGAATGTACTGGAAACTTGATCCACATGCAGCAGCATTGGAGGTGTTCAATACACTGCCCTCATGAATGGATTAATGTCATTATCATAGGAATGGGTCTCTTATATAGCAAAAGGACTGGTTCAGCCTTCTCTCCCCTGCCTTTTACCTTCTGCCTTTTGCCTTGGGATGAAGCAAAAAGAAGACTTGCCAGATGCCAGTTCCTTGATTTTGAACTTCTCAGCCTCTTGAACTGGGAGAAACAAATTTCTGTTCATTATAAATTACCCAATCTCAGGTAATTTGTGCTGTTACAGCAGCACAAAATGAATTAGCACAATCCTCTCATTTCAATCAATCCCCCTGCAGCACATGGATTTCTGAGCCTGAAGCTCTCTCATTCAAATTCTCCCCAAAATAAACTCTCTGGTCTCCTGAGGAAACAGGGAATTGGCAAGAGGACATCAGACTCCAGCCACTTATTATACAGACATTCAATGAATAACCTACATTTTCAATTTCATGACACATCCCTACCTTCTACAAACCAGAAGCTTCCAATTCTTGAGATATTAATATTTCTATGGAAAGAATTAGTTTCTCTCACAAATTCATGTAAAGAAAGATGTTGAAGTTGTAACTTCCTTTGCTCAAAGTAAAAATTAGTTTCAAGCTTATATCTGTCAATGCTTCCACTCCTATTCTCGTTGCCTTATTGAAATTTTCTATTTCCTTACTCCAATTTCAATGCATTAGGGAGAGAAGGTAAATACATATCATCAAATTTATGTGGGATTTAATGGAAATATTTTTAACCAGGGAATATAAATATATACAAATTCATACTATATATTTCTATTAATTTTGTATGTTATGTATTTTTATATATATTAAACATGTATATTTAAAAATTAAAATTGGCCACAATAAGGGGATGGATCAGAGAAAAATAGACTAGAAATTTAAGTATGAATTTGGAAACTCCTTCTCTAGACAAGGCATGACATAAGAGCCCAGGAAGTGCTATGGAAATAACCAGAGAGAACTAGGGCATACTGACTAAATGATCACCAACACATTATTACAGGGATAAGGAGGCATCAAAGACAAGAATTACAAAATTGATTTAAATAACTGGGTTAAGTAATGATGTAAGTTAGGTAGTATATAGAGAAGGAAAACTATGGAAAGAAAAGACATTAATTTGATGTAGACATATTTATGTATTATAGGACACGCCACACAGTAATATATAATTGAAAAGTGTAACCAGATTTATATTATAACTAAAAATGACAACATAGAAATATTTAGCCAATTAAGTAACAGGTAAAGTGACGAGACTGGGAAATATCACTGAAGAGTATATTCATCATGTTTTCATTGGGTAGAATCCCAATGAAACAGAGGAAGACAAACCAGAAAGAAAAATACAGAACAGGTAGAAGGAAAAGTAAGAGAACTGTGAAATAAAAAGCTAAAGGACAAGAATCTTTAAGATCATTCAAAAATTTCAAGTTCTACTGAGACCAAGTAAAGATACAACTACTTGATTTCACAACTACAAAACGAGCGGTCAATTTTTTAAAGATCAGTTTCAGTATCAGTAGGGAGAACCATATTGCAATGGTTTGAAAAATAAACCAAAATAAATTCCTTCTTTCAAAATATTCAGAGGAACTCAAATATATCAGGGAATTATTCCCTGGTAAATATGGCCTTTCAAACTAATGAGGGAAAGGGGGATGTTAAATAAATTAGTTGGAGACAATTAGGTAGTCATTGGTAGTTTTCTTTTTTAAAAGCATAGATTGTACACTATTTCACTTATTACCCTAAAATAAACTCTAGAAGGATAAAAAATTTAGAGGTACATAATGAACCTCAAAGAGCACCAAGCGAAGACCCAAGTGAAATTATTTATAATCTTTCAAGGGAGAAGGCAAAAAGCACCCCAAAATCAAATATTATAAAATACTGTTAAATCTGATTATGGGGAAAAAATCTATACTAAATAGAATGCTTTATATTCTAAAGTATACCAAAGTCCAAAAGCAACCAATAAACTAAGAAAAAATATTCACAATACACATGACAAGCAATAAAGAAAGGAATAATGATTTTAACTTAAACAACATTAATAAAGACAATAAAATGCAATGGTAAAGTGACCAAATAATATAAAAAGGAAGCACACATAAAAGAAATACATAACATTAAGAAACAGACTGCTATTTAGATTGAGGCACTGTTTTCACCTATGAAATTCACACACCCATGTATGTGCACATATAAAGCCTGTTTACATCCTTTATTTGTGAGAAAGAATATGGGATTGGGGGACTGTTTATTTTCATGCTATGCTATACTTTTCTGTTCAGTTTATTTTAAAATATAAGAAGGATCTTGCAGAAGGAGTAATGAGTGCCCATAAGATAAGAGGGAAAACAGAAAGGTGCAGTAACCTAGACATGTTAGATGAAGAAAGGAGCAGTTGAAAGCATCAGATGCTGCTGAGAGATTGATGAAGTTAAGAATTAAGAAATGACAACTCAGTAGCCCAACATGGAGGCTACTGGAGACATTGACAAGAGTGAGTTGTATAGAATTATGGAAATAAGAGCTAATTAGTGTGGGTTTAAAAATTAGAAGGGAGAGGAAAAACAAGTACATACAACTGTTACAAGGAGTTGTCCTTTGATAAAAGAGTAAAGAAATAAATGGTAGTCAGATTAGATACAAGGAGGAAGTAGTTAATGCTTTATACTATTTTATTACCACAATGTGAGATATTAGAACAAGTAAATCTGAATAGCATGATGTTAAATAAAAATGTAAACTGAAGAAGTTCAATTTGTTCAGTATGTATATACATTCCAAAAGTGTGTAAGGCAATTCTCTCTCTCTCATATAATACACACACATAAAAATATGTAAGTCTGGACAGCGCCGGTAGCTCAGTGAGTAGGGCACTGGCCCCATATGCCGGAGGTGGTGGGTTCAAACCCAGCCCCAGCCAAAAAAAAAAAAAAAAAAAGTGTCACACTAAAAAAAAAATTATAAAAAAAAATATGTAAGTCTGTCAGTATATACAGATATAGAAAAAAAGCACAAAAATAATCATGACAGGCTCGGCGCCTGTAGCTCAGCGGCTAGGGTGCCAGCCACATACATACACCAAAGGTGGCAAGTTTGAGCCCAAACCAGGCTTGCCAAACAACAATGACAACTCCAACCAAAAAATAGCTGGGCATTGTGGCGGGCGCCTGTATTCCCAACTACTTGGGAGGCTGAGGCAAGAGAATCACTTAAGCCCAAGAGTTTGAGGTTGCTGTGAGATGTGACGCCACGGCACCCTACCAAGGGCGACATAGTGAGACTCTATCTCAAAAATAAATAAATAAATAAAAAATAACCATGAGAATGATAAACACCAAATCTGGGATAGCAATTCCCTCAGAAGATGAGGAAAGGAGAATTCAACTGGGCAGGGATACACTGGACACTTCACCTATATGTTTTTTTAAATTCTGAAAAAAAATTGCAAAATTTTAAGAGATTACATGGGTTATACTTTTTTGTATGTTTTGAATATTTTATTATGAAAGAAACAAAAAAACTATAAACCATTATCTCCACCCTAAAGCTGGGACTGTGTAGATAGGCAGACAAGAAAGGCCAGCATAATTTTTAAAAAGAATTTCAAAGAGAAAAAAATGACAAAAATATGACAGGACAAGCATTGTAATTAAAAAGGCACACTTTTCCCTAGCCATGATATCCTCATGAACTGAGGATTCTGAGTATAATCATCACTCAGAACACACACTTGACAAAGATATCATTGTCATTTTGTCCTGAAAGTGTTCTACTTAGCTTACCAGTAATAAAACTGACAAAACTCCTTCTCATATTTGAAATGCCTTGCATAAGTTCAAGAAATTTTACTCATAAGCATTTAAGTAATTCACAAAGCTAGTATTTCTCAAATGCCTACCATAATTGGCTATTTCAAATAGAGATTCCAGTTTATGACATAGGATTTAATTAAAACCCACCGCAACACTTTTTCCTACGCTGTTCAAAAACCAATAGCTTTAAAATTAATCAGATTTGAGTTATCTCTAACAAATTTAACAGCACATAAGTTAAGCCCTGCTTATGAACTAAGCTGAGGTTATATAAAAGAAATTTTAGGTGTTTCTCTTATAGTCTGTCTTCAAATAAAATTTTGATAAATACTGGGATAAGAAAAGAAAGCTGACAGAAAGCATTAGTGAAAAACTCTAAACACAACAAAATTAAAAAACTGCAAAATCTAGAAAAACTGCACATAATTACACTCCTCTCAATTAAGTTAAATATAGCTTCAACACAAAAAATTCAAAATCATCTTGAAATTACAAAATCTGAAGTTTAAGAAACAGAATTGTATTCTTTAGGAATTCATTTGTTAAACAAAGTTATTTTTTTAAATGTCACAGTGTGTTAGATCCTAGACTCATACAGCTTACACTCCTCTCTCACCTGTGACACTGAAAATGTCTTGTCTGAACCCTTGAGTACTACCTATTGTGCTGGGTGGAGATTTTTTCCCAGAGTAAATCTTGAAATGTATACAGCTATGAAGTATGCTCCCATACATGCACCCCTAAAACAATCTGAGACTGTTTGTAAATGATAAAGTTGCACTATACTAAAGGTTATAGTTAAAGCCCATTTCAGGACACACCTTTTAAGATTACCATGCCTGGTTTCCCCTCAGTAACATCTATGGTACAACTAGGAGATCCAAAAGTATGCTAACCGCTGCCTTTAGGTCTAAACTACCAAAAAGACTGGATGCCCATCTTCCCTAAGATTCTCACTTTCCCTGGCCAAGGGCCCAAATGTTTGACACACTCTTCAACAATTTCATTTTCCTTGCTATAGTCACTGAAGCAATCTGCCCGTGTACCCACCATGTGGTCACTACCATCTTGTTTTGTTGCCGATAGGTATATAGCATATACCATGCAGTTACACTGCTATTTGCAGTGATGTCACTCCTTCCTTCTCAACAAGACTCCTTAGTAGTCTCTGTTCAGGTTGCCACTCATTTAAGTGTCAAATGTCAGACTTAGCTATCTTTCTTATAATTTCATAATATTCTTACAGTATATATATTGGAGTGACAATGGACTGTCTCTCACTTTGAATCAGACCTCCCTTTGCCAATTACTGAAATCCTCGCCCTAAATTATATACTTCATGTCTATCTATCTCTTAATAATATTGTTTCCTTACTTATCTAATTAAGAAATGAAGAAATTAAGTAATATTTCATGTCTCATCATTCCCTTCCTCGTCTTTCTCTTAGAAAGTAGCATTTGCCTCAGCCTGATATTCAGTCAATATCTATTCTACAGAATCCTTTCAGCCCTTTACACACACACACACACACACACACACATATTTTACAGGGAAAAAAATATATGAGAAATAAAAACGTTAGAAAGAAATGATTTCTTATTTCAGATTAATAGGAGGGTACAGACAATTAGGTTACATTGTTTGCATTTGTTAGGTATAATCCAAGTTCTGGTTGCGCTCCTCACTCAGAAGCT
>CAUYON010144049.1:0-15919 GCA_963573935.1 Arctocebus calabarensis
GACAGAGCCTCAAGCTGTCACCCTGGATAGAGTGCTGTGGCATCACAGCTCACAGCAACCTCCAGTTCCTGGGCTCAAGCGAGTCTCCTGCCTCCGTCTCCCAAGTAGCTGGGACTATAGGCGCCCACCACCACGCCCAGCCATTTTTTGGTTGCAGCTGTCATTGTTGTTTGGTGGGCCTGGGCTGGATTCAAACCCGCCAGTTCAGGTGTACGTGGCTGGCACCTTAGCCCATTGAGCCACAGGCACCGAGCCTGGGTCTGCATTTTTAATACGCTTTTGTGAGACATGCCCATATGGCTGGTCCATGCACCACCCTTTGAGGGAAGGTCTCTCTTTTTCATTTTGGTTAGGGTGAGCATTTGCTCCAGTTTCCCCCTGAAAGTCCTGCTTTATACTTGTCCCATGTCCCTGGTCACTCTTAGAAATAGCCTGCCTTGGGCAATTAATTATAGTCTTCCTAATCTTGGGAGACTCATGGTCCGCACACTTTTACAAGCCTAGGTCTGGCACAGTGAAGTCTTGGTCGAATACTCTTAATTGCTATGGGCCTCAGTTTCCCCCAACAGAAAGTGAGTGCATGTATACTTAACCTTCTTACAATCCCCCCAAAGCTACAGGTCTTCTGTTTAGAAAAAAAGACACATACCCCCACACACAGAATTTCACACACAGTTAGGTTCATGGGCTCCTGGGATCACTAGTTAAGAAGCCGGGTCTGAGGTGATTTCTTGTGAAATTGTGAAACTTCTGGTAGGCTGTCACCTTGGTCACTGATTTGTAGTGGCACACATAGCCCATTTCCTGTATGTGCCACAGCAAATGCTTCTTGGTGATGTGACCTCGTGGGGGGCTTCCCACCTCTCTTTCCCACACAGAGGAGAGAAACCCTGACTATTTTCACAGTCTTTTTTTTTTCTTTCTGAGACAATCTCACTATGTCACCCTTGGTAGAGTGCTGTGGCATCATAGCTCACAGCAATCTCAAACTCTTGGGCTTAAGCAATTCTCTTGCCTTAGCCTCCCAAGTAGCAGGGACTACAGGTACCTACCTGGATATGTGTATATATGTGTGTATATATATATATTTTGCTGTAGCTGTCGTTTGGCAGGCCCGGGCTGGGTTTGAACCTGCCAGCTCCGGTGTATGCAGTTGGTACCCTAGCCACACTTGAGCTATAGGCATTGAGCCTTCACAGTCTTTTTCAAAGGCCTTCTCCTCAAGTCCTGGAGTGTCTGACCAGCCTGGGTTTTTTTAAATACACACACACATGCCCCCGTGCACGTGGGTGCTTACAGGACAAGTTGGTGGTGCCTAAGATAGGCCTGATCTGAGCTAAGGCAGGACCAGACCCAATCCTTTCAGAATGGTCGAAAGAAACTCTGAGAACAGGGTGACACCAGGCGGCCCCGCATCATGCCCAGCCTCTGCTCCTCTCCCAGGGCTCCAGGCTGTTTCCTGAACACACAGGCTCTTCAGTCATTCATATTCCATTCTCATGGCCTAGAATGTTCTCCCACCTGCTGAAAATCCAGATCTAACAATCCCCTCAGGAAGCCTTCTCTGCTGCTGACGGTGCTCACACCTGTCCTCTGTGCCCTTGAGCTCCTCAGCCCCACACGGACCTGGTGCCATGTGGAGTGTGTGGTCCAAGGACGTGGCTCAGACTGTGGCTCTGGGAGGCCAGGAGCTAGACCCCAGGCCCTTGTCTCTCTCAGCCCCAAAGGAGGCCTGGCTAGGACACATACCCTGCAGATGTGGGCAAGTGCGAGGATTACTCACAATGGGGGCTGACACCCACCTAACCATCACCATCACCATCATGTGGGGATGTCCTGGGGACCTCTGACAGCCTCCCTGGACAGCCTGGGCCCCACCTGTCTACATGTCCCCTTCTACCCCGCAGGAGCATGAGGAGCGGTGGGCTGGGCTGGGCTGGGCACAGGGCTATGAGGCTGGGGACAGCCTGCCCACCCGCATACCCACTCACTCTGCTTGCTGAGCATTGAGGGGTCCTCGGGCTTCTCAGGGGTCGTGTCACCCTCATCTGGAATCTTGTTGGCGAAGCTGTTGGACACATAGAGCTTGCTGGTGTCCAGTGTGGCCTTGCTGAAGGGGGACATGGCTGAGTACATGCTGGTGTAGCCGTTGGAGTTGCAGCTGAGGGCAGCCAGGTCCAGGGCCTTGCCGCCCGTGATGATGGGGATGTTCAGGGACAGCTTCCGCCGACGGCTGGGGGATGACGTCTTGGTGATGGACAGCGGTGGAGGTGAGGAGAACTTGCGTGTGGCGCGGGGGGACTTGGGAGGCTCACCGTACAGAAGCTTGTTATTCTGGCCACTGGCAAATAGGAGTTCCAGCGACCTGCAGGGAGGCAGGGGTGAAAAGAAGTGTTAGCACAGGCCTGCTCAGGGAGGCAGCGATGGGTTCTTCTTTCTCACGATCCCTGAGACCTGGGGCTGATCTCTTAGTAGGGACAGTATGATTAAAAAGCCCAGGGCCAAGTGTGTGCAATGGCAAGTGTCCTGCTCCAAAGTGTCCAATGGTTTGGGCAGGGGACATGGGACTTCTGTGGTAGGCAGGGTGGTCCATCCAATGCTCCCTCCTCTGCCTCCCTTGGGTCAGCAGCAGCAGCACCTGACCCAAGGTGCTCAGGGTCCCCTGCCCTGCAGGCTTTGTGAAACCTCCCTGTGTCCCATACGGGGCCTGCTGCCGCCCTGGGTGCTCTGTGGTCCTCAGGCATGGTCTGTGGAGGAGGAAGCTGAGAGGCTCAGAGGCAGGAACTGACTCATCTGATGCCTCCAACTCAAAACCCAGGATTCTTTCCATGTCATCAGGGTGCTTGAGCGGCCTTATGTGCAAACTTGGGGGGATGGGAGCTGAAAGTGGGGTCTCCCAGCTTTCCTGGTCAAGGCCCTACTATCCCCCCAGGCAGGGCCCCACGCAGGGCCAGGCTGGAAAGGGTCCATCTATCCACAGCAGTGCGAACCGCAGCTCCTGCATTGAAGGTGTCTGCTCCCTGCTGCACCTGGGTCAGGCTCCACCTCTCAATATTCACTGTGGCTGTGGGAGGCAGGTACTTATCCCTATGTCACAGGTGGGAAACTGAGGCTCAGACGTGACTTGGCCAAGGCCCCAAGGCTGAGAGCTGGACTTGAACCTGCCTTCTCCTGCTGTGGGATACTGCTGCTTGAGAGGAAGGGTGGTCTGCTGGGTCCCCAGGAACCATCTTGGTGACTTTTTTGGGCGTGATTCCATCCTGGATGGGATGGTTTCTCCTGCTTACTGAGGGAACTGGGAGGCTGATCACTGAGGTTCCTGAAGTCCATACCCTATCCCTTGAGGCCTCCTGTGGGTCCATGAGGAAGCAGGGGAGGGAGCAGGGGAGGGAATGAGGCAGATTCCAGGTGCAGCAGAGCAGGGCGTGGGGGGAGAAATGCTGTCACTGCTGGGAGCCAAGGGCACTCAGAGGGGCTCTGTGCCAGGCTGTACCCCCCTGGGAACTGTGAGATGGCCTCTCAGGAAAGAGAAAGAAGCACCAGCTGCTGTTCCTGGGTGGGTCCCTCATGGAGTAGTGAGGCCTGTCAGAGACCTGGGTCACACCCCTGTACTTGACCTAACACTGGGTAGCCATGGCCTAGCCCTTTACTGCTCTGTGCCCCCCCGCCCCCCGTTAGATGAGTGTTAAGAACCACTTTTCTTATGCATCTCAACCTGGCAAAGGACTTGATATGGACTTCCCAGTGCCTTGCTTGTTACTGCCCTTGGCTAGGTGACCAGAGGTAAACATTTCTGTCTAACTAGGATTCTGGGTGGCCAGAGCTACGTGGTCAGCAGAGTCCTGTTAGCTCTGAGCACTGAGGCTGGTTGGCTTTTGGGCTGGCCTCAGTCTATCCTGACTCTGTGATTTGGGGGCAATTCCTGCCCTTAGAATTCTACCTGGAACGGACCCTGGGTTCACTATGATCCACCAGGTCCCACTGGGGATGACAGGAGGGAAAGTCACCCAGAATTGGACAAGAGCAGCTCATGAGACCAGGTCCCCACTCAGCCACTGGCTTCTGGAAGCCCCATGCAGCTGGCTCCACGGCAGAGCTGAGCTAGACGAGAGGGGTAAGAGGCCAAGCTCAGGCAGCCTACCCTCCGTACACTGCCACCTCAGCATGCCAAGAGGGGCCCCTCTCAGCCTCAGAGAAGGATGGGTGGCATAAGCAAGCAAGGAAGTCCTCTCTCCCTCCCTTTTTCTTGCTCTCTCTTTCACCTTCTCTTTTCCTTCCTTTTCTCTTCTTTCTCAAATGATGCAAGTAGGGAAGCCCTGTCCTTTGGTGAGGGGTGGGACCCTAGGTTTCCGGGAGAGGGTAAGAAGTGATAGCAGGTCAGAGAGAACAAGTGTGCTCCCCAAACCTCCCGTCCCGGGGTGGGGGGGACAGAGGCAGGAAGCTGAGGCTGAGCAGTGGTGCCAGGCAGGTGAACCCTCCCTGCCTCCTGGCGGGTAAGGCAGCGTGCGCCCCAGCTCCTCCAGGCGCCCCTGCAGAGCTCAGCCTCCCTCCCAGCCTGGCAGGTCTACCGGCGGGGGTGAGGGGCACTCAGCCACCTGGCGGGGATGGCGCTGATGGGCTTCTTGTAGATGGTGATGAGCTTGTCCAGGACCACGACGGCAGTGGTGAAGACGCGGTAGGAGTGCAGGAAGGTGTTGAGGAAGTCGATGCTTAGGAAGCGCAGGTCGGTCAGCCGCTCCAGCAGCCGCCCCACGCTGGCGTAGCGGATCTGCAGCACTTTGCAGGAGTTCATGGTTTTGCTGAAGCGGATGTCGACATCATCACAATACAGGGAGGCGTCGGACCTGGGGAGCAGGAAGGGGGTCCGAAGGTGTCTTTCCCACCAGATGGCCCACAGCCGACAGCCAAAGGTGGTCTTATTAGGACAACGAGGAAAGCTTGAGAAGGACATTCAAGATGGGCGGCGACTTCTTCCTCAAATCCTAAAAACCTCACATGAGAACCCTCGGAGGCTTGGCACCCGTAGCTCAGTGGTTAGGGCACCAGCCACATACATGGGTGCTGGCAGGTTCAAACCCAGCCCGGGCCTGCTAAAAACAATGACAACTACAGCCACAAAAAAAAAAAAAAAAAAAAAAAAAAAAATAGGCATTGTGGTGGGTGCCTGTAGTCCCAGCTACGTGGGAGGCTGAGGCAAGAGAATTGCTTAAGCCCAAGAGTTTGAGGTTGCTGTGAGCTGTGACACCAGGGCACTGTACTGAGGGTGATGTAGTGAGACTCTGTCTCAAAAACAAAACAAAAAAACCCCTTAGGAATACTGGGGAAATATTACAAACTTAACACAAAGTGTTGCTGCTGAGTTCCCAAGATATGTGGGAATTGCGTTCACACAAAATGTGTGCACCAATGTTCCTAGTAGCAGAAAACCCAAAAATTCGAAGCAGCTGATGAACCAATAAACAAAATGTGGTGTATGGGATCTGGCAGCAGCTGTTAAGATATGCAGACGGGCATGGAATGCAGTCAGCCAGCACCCGGGCACTGAGACTGTCTAAATGGGCACAGGTCTTCTTGGTGTCAATGTGTGCGAGCTGACAGTCAGCGGCCTCTGCTGCCCTCCAGGCTGCTGCACCATATAACGCCTTCTGGTAGTTAAACCACGGGACTCGTGTTTTATGAGCTGCCCACGAGAGGCGGGTCTAGCACGGTTCTTGAGCAATGAGTCTCTTGAGCAATTGCAGGTTTTCATTTTCTGCACACTGGGAAGCTATGTAATTGTTTTGCTTTTTGTTTTGACTACCAAGAATCCTGGCATGAAATTTAATGTCCACTTCATTTTATTTCCTTGTTTTTTTTGTTTGCCCTTACTCCTCACACACTGACGGCTGTATTTTTATCTAGTTGTTTTTATAGGCATTTAGTAGCTGCCTTAACTCTTTTGTGTTCAGGTGGGATGTGACTGGAGAAATATAGAAATGAACAGACATACTACATTACTGAAAGGATAAGACTGCAAGTCTTGTCACAGGATTCTTACAGGAGAAAAAAATTTCTGAACAAACTTATGAACTTAGCCTGTGAAGGCTGTCATGGCAAGAACTATCTGTGGTGTGCTGCAGAGCACAGGCTTAGAACCAGAATATATGGGGCCAGATGTCACCTTTCCTGTGTTTCACCCGTGTGTCCCTAGACAAGGTACTTATTCCCCTCTTCTGTAAAACAGAAATAGTAAGATTTTTCCAAGAACTTAATAGAATAAGTGATTCAAGGGGCCTGGAACTGTGTGTTTGGCACACAGGAAGCAGTGAGTAGACGTTAACTGTGAAGTCACTAGCTCTTTACAGGCATGTCCCACCCAGAAGGGCAAATGATGCTCGGAGGAGGTGATAGAATGGACACTGCCTCTCTTTCACATTGTCTTATTATTATTATTTTTTGAGACAGAGTCTCACTTGGTAGAGTCCTGTGGCATCATAGCTCACAGCAACCTCAAACTCCTGGGTTCAAGCAATTCTCTTGCCTCAGCTTCCAGAGTAGCTGGGACTACAGGTGCCCGCCACAATACCTGGCTAGATTTAGAGATGAGGTCTCGCTCTGGCTCAGGCTGGCCTCGAACCTGTAAGCTCAGGAGAATCCACCTGCCTCAGAGTCCCAGAGTGCTAGGATTATAGGTTTGAGTCACCATGCCTAGTCACACAGGGTCTTTCTTAAAGGATTTGCTTTGGAAACATCATTGGGCTTTCAAATATTGACAAATAAATAAATGAGCTTTATCAAGTGTCTTTAATGAGCAGGGCACTAGAGATTTGTTGTTAAGATGCAAAATACATGGGAAAAGCACATGGGCTATCAAAGACACTGAAGTTCAAAAAGAGACCCTTCTGAAGGAGTGGAGGAATATTTCTTTCCCAGGTAGCTTTGCTGTAAGACATATAACATTTTGGAAAAATGCTGGTTTTATTTCAGGAAAATATATACTGCATCTCTGGAATCTCAAGAAGCAACAATGAAGTGGGAATGATCTGAGATTGGAAAGATTTCCTGGGCATGAAAAACACAGTCGCTGAGTTGAAGCCAGGAATGGCTGCAGCCGTTTGGACACCCAGAAAATCCAGTACACTAAACACCCTTGAAAGTTCCCTAGAACTTGGAAAAGGATGAAGAGATTAAAATGGAGAAATGGAAGAAAGATGGACTAGATGAAGTAAGAGTTCCAAGCTCAGAAAGGCTGAGCGATGTGCCCGTAGTCACACCAGAACTGGGACTCTGCAGACTTCCCTACCAGATCCAGCCTCTCTGGCTGCTTTGCAGTATGGCTGTGGGGAGGAGACACCACCTCGTCAACTCGAGCAAGAGCCCGAAAGACTTCCGGACCTGAACTGCCAAGCCTAGCCCCTGGCACATAGGACCTTCATCAAGTGTCTACATCATCAGACTTGTCCTTAGATTGGTGGTGGTTGGGAATGAAGGAGGAGGACCGCTTAACTTTTACACATTAAATAACATTGCCCCTGCAGCCCAGAGTGCTCTTGAAGTAGGGATGGGGGTGCCCAGATGACTGCTCTGGGCAGCAGCAGCATGGCCAGGGTGGGAGCTGGGTCCCAGCATGCACCAGGTGAGCGCTGGGCAGGCTCAGATGTCAGAGGCTGGGATGTAGGCTGGAGAGGCAGTGGGCCACAGGGGCAGGGGTAGAAAGCTGGGTGCAGGGAGAGGGGTAAGGTGTGCAGATCATTGCAGGAGCATCACGGGAGCAGGGGAGGGAAGCTGCATTACCCAGAACTGGGAGGGCTGCATTTAGCAGGATGCAGGCCCTCTCCCCCCAGGGACTGATCAGACAAAAATACGTTGGCCCTGAAGCCTATGTTGTTGGTTTTTCTATGTATTCATCTTGTAATTAGAAAAAGAAAAATAGTTACTGGGAAAATAATGCATAAAGTTCCTTTCTTTTTTTTTTTTTTTGAGACAGAGTCTCACTTTGTCACCCTCGGGAGAGTCCTGTGGCATCATAGCTCACAGCAACCTCCAGCTCTTAGGCTTAGGCAATCCTCTTGCCTCAGCCTCCCAAGTAACTGGGACTACAGGTGCCCGCCAGAACACCGGGCTGTTTTTTTGTTGCAGTTTGTCTAGGGCTGGGTTTGAACCCGCCACCCTCAGTATGTGGGGCTGGTGCCCTAATCACTGAGCCACAAGCACTGTCCAAGTTTCATTACTATTGTTACTAGTGCTTTTTTCTGAGATAGGATCTTGCTCTGTCACCCAGGCTGGAGTGCAGTGGCACAATTGTAGCGCACTGTGACCTGGAACTCCTGGGCTCAACCGATCCTCCCCATCTGCCTCAGGCTCCTGACTAATGCTGCATTTAAAACAGCCTAATACAAAAACAATTCATATGTGCAGAACAAATAAACCATAACAAAAACCCAAGTCAAAACAACCATCCAATACACATGATCTCAAAAGAAATAAGCAAGCAAACATCACCCTCACCCAATGACAAATCTAGCATCTTTGATTCCCGGTGGTTATTCAAGGAGGGAGTGAAAGCACTTACTTGATCATCTGGGGGACAGTGACCTTGGAGTTTTCTTCAAATGCATTCATCATGAGGCCATTGCACCGGATGTTATCCACACACTGGAATTAGAGAGAGGGCCCAGATCAGGGCCTTGCTCACCTCTCTGGGACCCAGGCTTACCAGGCGCCCTGCCCAGGTCTGACATAGGGTCCTCAGGCTTCAAGGGCACTGTCCTAGCATGAGTACGGTAAACACAGAGCATCTGGGCCACGGGCTGGAAGTCAAGTCTACACTGGTTCACACTGTGGGTTTACTTGACCTTAAGTCTGAGTCTCCCTGTTTGCATAATGGATACATCTGGCACTGACCCCTCTGTTACTGACCTCTGAGGTCCAGTGTCAAGGACAAGATCAGACCCACAGGGATCTGGGATCGCTCTCCTGGGAGGCCAGCCCAGCAGCGCCTCCCTCCCCATAGCACCGGCTGCTGTACTGTGACCTCTGACCTCCGCCCACCAAGGTGCTAGTGCTCTGATGCCATGGCGCTTTCCAGGTCAAAACTCCACAGGTGTTGGGTGCCTGGGGAGGCTTCTGGGGAGAGGAGCAGATGGTCGAACATTTCACCTACCCTCTGAAAAAATCCAAACTCCAAATTTTGCTCTGAATAAAAACCACCTACCCCTCCAAAATCAGACACGTCCCTTGAGGGCCTGCCTCATTTCCTCCTTGTCATCCGGCCTGTTTACACTTCTGCCATGAGAGGGTTTCTCTTTGTATGGTGTGGGAGGGCCCCATGGCACTTCACAGAATCTCCTGTTTTGGGGGATGTGTGTACTGCAGAGGGGGAGAGGTGTTGCAGTCACCGGGAAGGGGCAGTGGAGAGCTGGGACAGCCGGTGGAGGACCAAAGCCCCCAGAGGAGGAGCCTGGCCGAGGGAGGTTTCCACCATTTGCATCCAACCCACCACTCTGGGTGTCTCTCTCGCTCCGGTTCCACCAGCACCTCCAAACGAAGGTGGCTCAACCACGGGCTCAGAGCATCATAGAGGCAGCAAGGGGCTTGGGAAAGTGGCCACGGATGCTCCTGAGGGGAAGTGGCTGGAGGACGCTCTGCTCACTGGCATCAGCACAAGCCCCCCCGGAGGACGCTCTGCTCACTGGCATTAGGAGTGCAAAGGCTTGGTGGGCCTGGGCCTTTGACGACTGCAGCCCTCTGGGGACATGAAAGGCCAAGCTCAGGGCCCCCAAGTTTTCTCCAGGGCATCTTGGATTTTTGACTCAGATGGAACGGGCACATGCCGTGTTTCCAGCCCTGCCTTATGCTTTGGGACTGTGGGGTGGGAGGTTAGGCATCCTCTGCTGGTCTGGCCTCCCAGGAGAGCGAGAGGGTAGGGGGCCCTCCAGGTCCTGTGGAGACTCTGCCCTCCAGTCCCCACAGCACCCTAGTTCGCTGTCCCCTGATCTCTGGGGGAGTGCCACCTCCCTCCCTCCTCTGGTCCCTAGCTGCTCTCCTGCAGAGTGCCTGAAGCCTGGGCTGGGCTTCCCTGATCCTGGTTAATGCTCCCAGCAGGGTGACTGACAGAGGCTGAGGCCACACCTCCTCTGTGTGGCTGACAGTGGGTCTGATCTCCCTGGTGCAGGTGCCCAAGTTTCCAGGGCCACTGTCTTTGCTCTGCCACTTCACACCCTTGGGTAGTGGTGTTCACCACCCACCTGGGGCATGTACCAAAATGCAGATTCCCAGGCCATGTGCCAGCAATTTGGATCTAGTAGGCCTGGGGGTGTGAGTGAAGGAAGTGGGGCAGAGTCATGAATGAGACGTTTTTAGATCGCCTTGCCAGAATATTCAGATGCAAGGGGTTCCCAGGCCACTCTTTGAGCGTGGCCCAGGGGACTACAAGCAGGGTGGACTAGCCAAGATCAGCTGTGGTTGGGGCTGTGGGCCTGGAGGATTCTTGCGTTTTCTCCCATAGAACCACGTGGCTATTTGCTGCCCTCCACCCACCCCTGACTTCACCAGCCAGGCCCCTAACCAGGTTAGGCATGAAGGGACTACCTGCTTTCAGGGAAAGGTGATGCTGCTTACCTGGCTGATGTCACTGGTCCATGCTGCCTTCTCTTGCCGGGACGAGGCCACCAGGATGACCGTGAAGGGTGGGGAATCCTTCGGCTCCACGCCAATCTTGAAATCCAAGTGGTCTATGTCTTGGCCAGATCCTTTGGCTTCCAGTCACAAAACATGAGGTTGGCAGAGTGAGTGAGGGTGCTTTCTGAGTTGGACCATGCTTTATTGGTCCCTGTCTTGCACACCAGTAGAAACTGCATTGGTGAGCCACCAGGTCACTTGCTCACTTTCAGAACATTTTTTTCCAAAGTGGGGCATCCCCACTTCACAGATGGAAAAACTAAGGCCTGGGATGCAGACACAGGTTACGTAGGCACAGTTCTGGACTCAGAGCCAGAAGCACCTTTAGGACTCACTGAGCTGCCCTCTGCCCCCCCATGACAGTGGGAACACAAGTCCTGAGCAAGGGCAGCAGTCACTCTGAAGCTAGAACAGGCCTCATGGCTGGGCCCTCCTGCTAACCCAAGGGAGTACTAGGGCCAAACAAGGAGCTTTGGGATCTTAAACTTTTACAGACTGGGCAGGACATTCAGTTTAGCTTAGAGTTCCTCAAAGTGAACATAAATTCTGAGTGTATTTATTTTTGTTCTTAACCTGAAAGTTCCTTGAACTCTTGAAACCTGCTTACTTGGAAGGACTAAGATCACAGCTTAGGGATTCTTTTCTTTCTTTCTTTTTTTTTGAGACAGAGTGTCAAGCTGTTGCCCTGGGTAGAGTGCCGTGGCATTGCAGCTCACAGCAACCTCCAACTCCTGGGCTCAAGCGATTCTCCTGCCTCTGCCTCTGCCTCCCAAGTAGCTGGGACTATAGGTGCCTGCCACAATGCCTGGCTACTTTTTGGTTGCAGCCGTCATTGCTGCTTGGCAGGCGCAGGCTGGATTCGAACCCAGCTCAGGTATTTGTGGCTTCCACTGTAGCCACTTGAGCCACAGGCGCTGAGCCCGGGATTCTTTTCAATGTACCCACTTTAATTGGGCATACACTGAATGGGGTGGGATGCTGTGGAGGGTCTATTTGGCTCTGCTCTGCTGCTTGCAGGGCGATGTGGCCTGGGGGCGCTGCCCTCCCTCCAAGCTCCAGAGATCCTTCTGCACATATGCGGGCAGTTACGACACTTGAGAATTTTAGGGTTCCTTGCTGGGTGCAGTGGAGCCCAATGTGATCGCACTGGCTTGTCTGATAAGTGGGGTTAGGTGGGTATGTTTCAGGTGGGGATGTGTGGCTATGCTTCTTTCTCTTGGGGCCAGGAGGGAAAATAAATTTGGGGCCTGATGATTCCACCTGAGTCTGGGCTCTCCTGGGGTCCCGCAGTGGCCAAGATTGCAGAAGAACCTCACATTTACTCTGCCTTTGAGTACCTACTTGGCAGGGTCCTCAGTGGATGGCAGAAGGGTTTGTATAAAGCCCATTGCAGCAGGGCAGGACAGTGTGTGTGTGTGTGTGTGTGTGAGCACACCTGTGGGCCTGCCATGTGTGCATGTAGCAGGCCCAGAGCCCAAGCCCATGCCCACACTCTGCCAGGGCCATGATGCTGAGGGCATTCAGAACAGCTGTGCCCAGGAGGTCCAGTCTGGGGAAGGTCAAAGGTTGTGCATCTTCACAGAACATCTCGAAGCCTCTGCTTGGGGTCCGTGAAGAAGAGACAAGGACCAACTTTGGCTCAATCGAGAGAGCAGTGACCCCGCCCATCACCTAAAACACTGACCTAATCCCCCAATTTCCTGGAGAGAGAAATCCCACTGACCTCTGCCTTCCTTCCCTGCATGTCCCCGTGCGTCCCTGTTTGGTGAGCTGAAGCCCCTTCTCCCAAAGCTCTTGCCTCCTCCCCGGCCCCTGCAGGGGGATGGTTCTTTCACTCGGGACCCTCGTTCCCCCCATCATATTCTTTTCCACTGGAGGACAGAGAGAGGGCCAGGCACTGCCACAGCTCACAGAGCACAGCCCCAGGCGCCCTTGTGCTTATAGCACCGAGGTGTGAATGCGCTGCTTCAGGCCCCAGGACCTAGGAAGGAACCAGGAAGGCCGTCAAGGCCGTCTCCTGCTGCTCCAGGGAGCTCTTTTCTTTTTTTGATTTATATTTTATTTTTTTTCCTTTTATTAAGTCATATACATATAGATCATGAACACATTTATGCATTTGTAGGGTACAATGTGTTGATGTTTTATACAATTTGGAGTGCTTAAAGACCTGTTCTCAGGCTCTCTCCAGGATCACCACACCCTGGTATCCTCTCTTCTTCCTGACAAAAATCAATGCCTGGGACTAACCTTTTGGGGTCAGCACGTGTGTGGATCTGTGTGGGCACCTACAGGCACACTGCCACCTGCACACTCACCTTCCTCCTCTGTGCTTTCTGGGTCCTCCAGCAAGGTGCAGTCAATGAGGGAGATGACTCCATTCTGCAAGAGAGCAGCGGGCCTGTGCATCAGGCGGGCAGAGCGCACTGCATCCAGGTTACACACACGTGGATGTATTATACGCCAAGTGGGGGCTACTGTGCTGTTTAAGTTGAATTTTATCTTTGTACAAGAAGCCCAACTGGCAGATGAGACAGGATTGCTTGAGAGGCCTCCCGAGTGCAGGCTGTGGGAGGGGTGGCTGGAAGCCGGCCCTCCTGGCCTCTTCTTGCCTGTGTGGAGGCTCTAAAGTACATGTGTGCGTCTGCCGTGCGTGTGTGTAGCAGGCCCCTTTTGCAGCCCCCAATCTGCAGAGGTCTGAAATCCCCTGTTTCAGGCCCACTCTTATGTTACTGACAGGAAAACAGGGGCCAATTTCATGGACTCACGAGTATTGTTATCTCATTTTGTAGATAAAGAAGCGAAGTCTGGAAAGTTAGTTACACGTCTTGCCTGAGGGCCCCTGGAGAGTTAGTGGTGTGGTCCAGGGAGAGCCTCGGGGACTTGGTCCCAGCCTGAGGTCAGTTACTCACTTTGGATAGAAATATCTAGAAAAATGCTTCCCATCCTTCTGTGAGTGAGCTTCTTGTGGGTGTGAGACATTGTAGTGAGATATTAGAGTAACCACCACTGTGCTTCTCGCAAGACATGGCCACCAGTTCTTTCCGGCTCCTCTCTGCCTGATTCCCTTCCTCTAGAGTGTGGGCTGGTCTTAGTGATGTGTATCTAATTAAAAGAATAATTTGTGTGCAACTTCTGGAGATGCAGCCTCTTGCTTGCTTTTTTGCTGCTCTCCGATCTCCTGTTCTAAAGAAGCTACCTGACATGTTGTGGGGTAAGGTCTGTGATGAGGACCCGAGGCCTCCAGCCCCCTGAGTGCTCATGCCAATTTGGAAAAGCGGTGCTCTGAGCCTTCAGAGGGTGGATGGCAGTGCCAGCCGACATTATGACTACAAACCTCTCACAAATGAGAGCCTCTGAGCCAAAACTACCCAGGTAAGTAGTTCTCTGCCTCTGCCTCCCAAGTAGCTGGGACTATAGGTGCCTGCCACAATGCCTGGCTACTTTTTGGTTGCAGCCGTCATTGCTGTTTGGCAGGAGCAGGCTGATTTCTGAACAATGGAAGCTGTGAGGGAATAAAAGTTTGCTTTAATTTCCTGCATTTGGAGGTAATTTGTTACATAGCAACAGATAATATGATAACTAATGATAATGGGGACCTGCCTACCTGCTAATCTGTCATGAAAATGCTTGCTCCTTGGGAGGCAGGGGAGATTGGACAGAGCATCAGAGTGGACCCCAAACCACGGGTTTTGCTGCTTGCATGGGTCCTTGGTAGTCTTGGAATAGACCCCAGGACTTGCTGGGCCCTAACTCTGCCCGGTAATGTCACTGGGTTTGATAGACTTGAAAGCCCCATTTTCTCACTTGAAGTTGAAAAACATTTTACCATAGTTTAAATGGTGCATGTTTGTAGCCTGCTCCCTTCAGAAAGGATGTGAGGCCTTCTATTTCCACCTCGATATTTAAAGATGAGTGATATAGCTATATAGCATCATGATTAAGAACACAAACTCTGGGCCAGGCACAGTGGCTCACGCCTATAATCCTAGCACTCTGGGAGGCTGAGGCAGGTGGACTGCTTAAGCTCGGGAATCTAAGATCAGCCTAAGTAAGAGAGAGACCCATGTCTCTACTAAGAATAGGAAAACTAGCAGGGCATCCTGGCAGGTACTTATAGTCCCAGTTACTTGGGAGGCTGAGGCAGGAGGATCACTTGAGCCCAGGAGTTTGAGGTTCCTGTGAGCTAGGGTGATGCCACAGCACTCTAGCCTGGGCAATGGAGTGAGACTGCATCTCAAAAAAAGAAAAACAAACAAAAAAAGGGACATGGACTCTGAAGCCAGACTTTCTGGGTTCAAATCCAGCTGTGCCGCATGCTGGCCTCTTCTGTCTTGTCTTTCCTATAACATGGGAGAAGTTATAGCATTCATCTCAGTGGGCTATTCTGGGAAATAAACACAGGGGTGGACATAAAGTTTGTGTGTAATTTAAAATAGTTTAACATAGTAAATTGCACATGAACTTTATAGACACCCTGTATACATAAAGTATTTGGGATAGTGCCTGGCTCACAGCAGTCATTACACAAGGGCCTGATATTGTTACTATGAGCTCATTACTCGCTATGATGGCTGTTACCATGGGCACTTACTATTTACCGGTATTGGGACTCCCTCAGTTGGCCCTCCCAGCACTCCAGTGAAGTGGGTTTGTTCACACCCATGATGCAGATAAGGAAGCTGAGGCCGGTGTGGCTTTGGGCCCTGTCTGAAGTCACCTGCTGGTAGGTGGCAGTGCTACGAGCTGGGCGGAGCTTGGAGTCCATGCTCTTCATCAGAGTGTCAAGAAAGTTTCAGAACTTAAACAAAATAAAACAGCCACAAACACATAAAAACATGTGCTTTTGGACTATTGGTACCGACACGTGTCCAGTTTAACCTCCCTCCAACGTGCACAGAGATATTCCCATCAGAAACTCCAGAGCTAATAAATAATAAAAGATTTCATTGATACATAATTTGGCTAAAACTGAGTGTTCAATATTTGTAAATCAACTATTCCATGTGCAGCCGGCCAGGTAGTTTATGGGCATATTAATACGAGCAGCACAGTCCCTGAGCCCGCTGCTGGGCCTGTCAGCTCTGTAGGGGGTTACAGGCCAGGTGGGGTCAGGACGAACATGGGCTCTGATGCTCTGGCTTGATTAAGGGCACCCTCGGGCCCCTCCCAAGGCACAGTGTGTTTGTACTTCCATGGGGACAGATATGGTGCCAGGGACTGTCGATCACAAAGGCAAGTGTGTCATAATTTTTTTTTTTTT
>CAUYON010144052.1:0-27249 GCA_963573935.1 Arctocebus calabarensis
CAGTGGCAGGCAATGAAGACAGCCAACCACAGACCACCTACACTTGTGAGCCAAAAGAAAGTTTGAAGTTATTATTTAGGAAACAGCAAGAAAAACCCTAATATGGTTTTCTTTTAGCATCATTGAATAAGTGCTTCTGACATGACGCTATTTTACCTTTGCCTATTACTAATTACACTAATCAGATTTATGTTTTCCAGAAATGTCATCAAGCCACACGCAATAAAGATGGTTCCAGTCCATGAACCCCTCCGGAGAAACCCTAACTGCCCCCTTCTATCATCACCCAATTCAGCAGGAAGCAGTTAGATTGAGTCTTTGCCCCTTTTCCCTAACAGCAGTTGGAGTTTCTACTCAGAGAGGGAGAATTGATGCAGGACAATTGATGCCCTAGCCAGCTCAGTGGGGCTGGCGGACCTGCCGCCTCCTCCTTGGCAGTGTTGGTGCTGCGGCAGCCAGCTGAAGAGCCAGCGGGCTGGATGACAGGCAAGGAGGGGGACCTCCAACCCCCACCAGAGGCTCCAATAGCCAAAATGGCTGGACAACTGCTGAGGAGACACCTGTGCCTTGGTGTCTCCTTCACTTGACACTTGGGCCATTTCCTATGCCTAGGTCAATTTCTTGTGAATTTACTAGGCCTCAATTCCATGAAAGGACTGTATCCATTCATTGATACATTCATTCACCTTGCCCCTGGTGGAAGGGACTGTATTCATTCGTTTCCTGGCCAAGGAACCCATACGCTGATATATACCCTGAGACTAAAGGCCTAAAGGGGGAGACGGGGAAAGACTGGGAGAGAAACGGAGAGAGCTTCTCTCTCCCCACTAGAATTCTCTCCCTCTACCAGGAGCCTTAGTGTTTTCTGTATTCTTTTCTGTAAATAAATTCTGTCTTACCACTGGGGTGTAGGGAGGGGAACAATGTAATGAAGAATAATAAAATACATGCATAAATAAAAAAAATATATTCCTTTTAGCTTTGTGTCATTTTAGGTGGAAAGGAGGAAAGAAGCCTTCCTCCTGCCATCTACATCTTCCTCTACATCTTCTAAATTACTGATAGAGGTTGAATAGATTCAGTTCTATTCAACCTGCTGGAGTCTTACCAAGGTGGGGGGGGCATTTTTTTTAATCACCCCTCTCCAGAAAGCAAATTTGCTAAAACCAATCTATCATTTTTTTTAATAAAATGTTTTTCCATTAATTTCTGAAAGTAATTCTTTATTTACACTTCAAAAGAACATGTTAACATAAGAACATACCAGTGACGTGAACATGTCTTTCTGAGTGGTTTTTAAGTCATCAAAATGTTATTAAAAAAAAAAGAATTCAAATGGGACCTCCTACCTACTCTAGGTTAATCAATAACCTTTGGTTTTGCAAAAAAACATCTGGTGCTGTTAGGAGTGAGTTGAAATACATTAGAAATGGCATTACAAGGCAATGGTAAGGCTGCAAACCAGAGGTTACCGTCTGCTGCTTCCCTGAGCAACAGGGGCACCATTTGGTCTTTGAAAGCCTTTCACATCTGGCTAGTACTGAATGAGTCGACTGTCAAAGCGCGGCTGCTAGGGTACCTGGTTTCTTACGAATTAATTACACGTTCAGAACAGAGGACTTAGGGGTGTCTGGGGACCCATGGTAGAGTTCACACTGCCTCTTTTAAACAAAGGAGACTCTGTCTTACCCTACGTTTGTATTCTTAACAAGGAAGTGAGTTTGATCATGGGTCACATTAGAAATCCCTTATTTAACAGAGCTGGTGGTGATTGCATCAGTGTTTTTCTAAATGGCATCTTGTGTGTTAGCCATAATGGAAGTTAGCTTTGTCTTATTTGGCTTTTAAACATAGTTCTTATCCCTGACTAGCCTGAGAGAGAGTAGAGAAAATGGTAACATGTGTTTCCAGGGAGTAGGGTGTGTGTGTGTGTGTGTGTGTGTGTGTGTTTAACTGCAAGAAGTGTGAGAAAGGCAGACGTGCTCCCAAGGCAGGAGAGTGGAGACAAACTACCGAGGTTCAGAAGTCAAAGACTGTGCTTGCACTGTTTTTACCTTCTGGCCAAGAATTTATGCTTGAAATGTTTGCAGGAGGTTTGTGCTGTCTGGAGGGACAACTTTAGCTGACAGGGGAATGTTCTGATCACAGCACATCTCAGAGGTCCTACCTCAGAACCTGAGTTCCAGAAATCTAGAATTTTAAAAAGGATTCATATTATGTTTCAGAACCTGTATCTTTGAAAACAATGGCCCTTTATTTAAGTCTCTTTCTCGAATGAGAAAAGTAGTTTTTGCTACTTTTGCTTTAAAGTAGCAAAGCCACAAAAGAAAGTCAGCACTAGTAGGTTTTGAAGCCTTTATGATTTGAGGCAGAATTAGATAGTATTGCTTTTAAATACCAGCATCATGAGCTCTGTCTCTTCTATATCCATGCTTGTACTGTGCATGAAGTTTAAAAGCATAAAGGAAAGGGACATCAAAACATATGACCAAAGAAATAAAGCTGACTCTTGAACAACACAGGGGTTAGTGGCACCAATGCCCAGCAGAGTCGAAAATCTGAGTATAAACTTTCAACTTCCCCCAGAACTGAGCTACTAATAGCCTACTATTGAGTAGAAGGCTTATCAATAACATAAGCAATTGATTGACACATGCATTTTGTATGTTACACCTATTACATGCTGATTCTTATAAAAAAGTAAACTAGAAAAAAGAAAATGTTATTACAAAAACCATAAGGAAAACATATTTACTATTCATTAAGTGGAAGAAGGGCCTCACAAAGCTCTTCACCTTGTCATTGTCACCTTGAGTAGGTTGAGGAAGAGGTGGAAGAGGAGGTTGGTCTTGCTGTCTCAGAAGAGGCAGAGGAAGAAAAGGCATGTATTAAGGGAATTTGTGCATTTCAAAGATGTGTTGTTCAAGGGTCAACTGTGCATGCAATAAGCAGAGACAAATAACATATCAGCTATAAGTAGCTGGCCACATGAGGCCACCGAGTCCTGAAGGTGCTCACGACTCACCCAGAGCACTTCAGGTGCCAAGACTAGATGGAAGAACTTTCTCCTGTCCCCACCGGCAGAGAAGAGAAACATCCAAAGGCAGAGAATTATTGGAGAGGAACAGAAGGAAGAAGTGAAATGCTGGAAGGAAACCTTGCACCTTGCATCTTGAAACATCTTTCTTTGGTGAAGTTAATTATGCTGGCTGAGTTCATTCCAGAAGTAAACTTGTACGCAGTTTACCCAGGTATTATGAATCACAAGGAGAGGAAACATATTTCTCCAGACTTTGCTGCTCTGTCTATACTCCTCCTTCATGCTGAGACCAGCAAAACCTTCTATCCTTTAAAGATCTTTTGTGGACTTTGTTAGGCACACGGTAGCGAGAAGATCAACAACAGTACAAAACAAGCTCAGGGATGGGTCTGTTTTCTGGTCTTCCTCGTGTGAGATGCTGTGTTATTTGTGCAGCTGAGTACTCTGAGTCCTCACATGGGGAGCCCTGCCAAGGGATGGGGATGAATTAAAAGGCTTTTCCATTACCAAAGTCAAGTTCTAAATTGACTTGGGAGTGGAATGAATCTTAGTAACTTGAAAAAACAAAAAAAAAGTAATCTAAGGCAAGTGAAAGTAGTGCCTTTTATGTGGAATTACTACTTTTTAATTTTGCATGGCTTCCTAAGTAAATAAACAAGTTCATTTCAGCTGCTAAGTCTCTGCTGCACAGCTTAGTGTCCACTTCTCTCAGGGTCGTGTAGCTTCAGTTACCTAATCTGAGATTTCCCTTTGCCCCAGGATCCTAAAAGCATTCTTGGTTACACCCCAAAATCTATTGCAACTGGCATTTTATTTTCAATTGCAGAGCAAAACTGATTACATGAAACTGAGAAGGGAGATAGGTAAGTGTTAAGAGAGTGGTGCAATTTCTAAAATGGAATAAATTCTTCTTATGAAGACAAATTTTTGTTTCCAGACTGAAGCAGGTATTCAGAATAAAATACAAGGAAGATATTTCTGGAATTTATTAGATTGGTCAAATTATAAGCTAATAAAGAATTTATGACTAATACCTCAAAGACAAATATGGCAACAATGGAAATAAATAAATGGGATTTGATTAAATTTAAAAGCTTCTTTCTGCACAGCAAAGGAAATAATCAAGAGAGTGAATAGGCAACCTACAGAATGGGAGATGTTTACAACTACACATCTGACAAAAGTCTAATACCTAGAATCTACAAAGAAAAATCAGCAAGAAAAAAAAAGGAAAGAGATGAATAGGTTTTTGAAAGAAGATAGACAAAGGTCCAATAAACATGAAAAATTGCTCAACATCACTAATCATCAGGGAGGTGCAAATTAAAACTACACTCAGATACCACTTTACCCTAATCAGAATGACCATTATTGAAAAGTTGAAAAACAATAGGTTCTGGCATGGTTGCTAGGAGAAAGAAGCACTTATACACTCTTGGTGGGACTGCAAATTAGAACAAACTCTATGGAAAACAGTATGGAGACCCTGCAAAGAAATAAATGGAGAGTTACCATTCGATCCAGCCATCCCACTGCTGGGTATCTAAAAGAAAAGAAGACATTTTTATAAAAAACACCTGCACCTGAATGTTTATCACAGCACAATTCACAATTACAATGTCAAATCAACCTAAGTGCCCATTAATACATGAGTTGATAAAGAAAACAAGGTGTATCTATATGATGGAGTACTACTCAGTTATAAAAGAAATGAAATAACGTCAATTGCGTCCACTTAGTTGGAACTGGAGACCATTATCCTAAGTGAAATATCTCAGGAATGAAAAAACAAACACTGTATGTTCTTACTCATAAGTGGGAGCTAAATGATGGGGCCACATTGCCACAAAATAATATGACAGACTTGAGAACCCAAGAAGAAGGGAGGGGAGAGTTGGGGTGATGAATAAAAACTTTCTATTGTGTATAATGACCACAATTCTGTTATGTGCACTTCAAAAGATATCCATGTAACAAGACACTTATACCACCTTACTATTTTGAAATAAAATTCTAAGCTAATTATTCAGAAAAATAAAGACATAAAACAAACATTAGCTAATAAGTATGTTAGTGGCAAAGCAGTTGATTGTCTTGGGGCTGCTCCATGATTCCGTAAAGCTGGAGGTATGTGTTAGATTTCAGTCTGAATTACTGTCCTCTTTTGGCTCCATGAGCAGTAAAACTATTTGGCATCTTTTCTAATTCAGGGTTGGAAACTGTACCTTTTAACACTATTTGTATGTGGTCCCTCCCTTGCTACTGTGAAAAATGACTTAGGAAGAGATGGTTCTTTATTTTATGAATTTTACTGAGGTTTAATACAACAAAAATAATGTTAGGGTTTTAGAGGGTCAATATCTAGCACCTTTTTTTGATTACTTGAGTTCCGAAGCAGTTGGGAAACAGATTCCAGGGTCAGACCCACGGAACTCAAAGTACCACTTTTATTACTGATAAACTGGACAGCATCACTTTTTATTTGTAGCCAAAAGGGCCTGTAATTTCTTAGTCCAACATTAAACAGACAGCAGTTTCTAACAAAGTTGAGATTCTCCAAGTCTCCCCTGGAGTGGTGGGCTCCAAAGAGCCTCAGAGCACAAATGAAGTGATGTGATGAGACAAATGGGGAGCTGGGAGCCCCCTGTGCCCTGTCTTTTCCCTCTTCCCAGACAGGAGGGAGGCTGGACAGCAAGAGGTCAGTGGTATTAATAATCCTCAGTTCCTCCACACGGAATTAAGGTGCCTGGAGGAAAGGAGTTCCATCAGCTGCAATAATAAGCCTATTTCTATACGATTTCCCATTTCTCTTTAGAATCACGGTTTGCAGACAGAAAATGGTATTATTGGCTAGAAAAGACTGACTTTTGAGAGGAGAATGGAAATGGTACTTTGTGCATATTAAGACAGATTTACCTCTTTACAAGGCCTAACTATATTTCATTTTCATACCATTAACTTTTCTCCCCCCTAAAAAGGGCAGTATTTTCATTCTTATCTTGGGTCTTGGCCATATTCTCTTTGTTGTTTTGATTACCTTAAACTCAATAAAAATGATTTTTAATGTTTTTTCAGAAGTTGATAAGGGAATATTCAATGGCAACATATTTGGTAACATTTTCTATCTTCTTACCTAGGTTGTGAAAGTGACTGCTTTTGTCTAATGCATGAGGAAGGCAGTGTGTCACAATCATGATGTTCTTTCTTTTTAAATTCAGAAGTTCTGTTTCTTTTTCTTATCCTCTCCATCTGAAGCATAAGGAATCCCGAATATGGAAGGATTTATTTGTTCCCTCCCAAACCAGGATTCAAATGTTCGGTTATCAACAGGTCAGGTCAAACATGAGAGACGAGGCCTAAGGCTGCCCGTGGGTGTCCTCTGCCACCACAGGAAAAGCTACAGCAGGAGAGGGACAGGCCAGCCTTCATGGGAAAGGGAAGCAGGGTGAAGAGAGGGGTAGGGAGAGGGCCCAGCAACACCATGAGCATTTCCAGATCCAACAGTCTAGAAAGCAATTAAACAAGCTGCCTCCTTGACTTTTAAGTGACTTTTAAAAGTGAGTTAATAAGTGACTTTTACTACTTCTGGTGAAAATGAGTTATTTTCTGCCACATGTAACTCAGAAAGTCCTGGACAATGCAGGTATTTTCCTCTTGCATATTGTCGAGGCTCAGAACACAATACCTCAGAGGATGACTCTCTGACATGCTACACACTTTGATGAAGAAGACTGGAAGGCACCAGAAGCAAGGCCTCTCTCGCCCTCCTGACCGCCCATCTCCTGTCTCTCCTTTTTCTCTGACATGGGTCACAGAAACCAGAATTCCCCTTCCCCTAAGTGAGTCTAGAAACTAGAATTCCTCTCTCCCAAAGCAGGCCATAAAATCTAGAAAGGTTATTCTCTCTCCCTTCTTCTTTGAAAACCCTTGTTCTAGAAGAGTCCTGTCCATACCTGGGAGGAAGGAAAGCAACACAGTGAGACCAAGAGGAACCTAAACAGACAGGCCTTGCTGGGTTTACCCTTATCGTCTCATAGGAGACTGGTAACATTAGATTGTATCCTTTAGTGCAGTCACATTTCTACGGCTGTCTATTCTTCATTGAACCTAAGTATAAAAATAGGCAGATTCCTTTTAAGTGGGCAAAAACCTTGAACAGAAACTTCTCTGAAGATGACAGAGAAGTTTTCTCAGCATGACTGACAAAACAACAAAAACATGAGAAAATGTTCATCATCTCTAGTTCTCTGAGAAATGCAAATCAAAACCACTCGGAGATATTACCTAACTCCAGTGAGATTAGCCCACATCTCCAAGTCCCAAATCTGCAGAAAAAGCCATGGATGTAGAGAGAAGGAGCACTTACACTGCTAGTGGGACTGCAAACTAATACAGCCTTTATTGAAGGAAGTATAGAGAATTCTTAAAGAACTACAAGTTGACCATTTGATCCCACAATCGCATTACTAGGTATCTACCCAGAAGAACAAAAGTCATTTTACCACAAAGACATTTGCACCAGAATGTTTATTATGACTCAGTTCACACATGCCAAGTTGGGGAAGCAAACCAGATGCCCATCAATCCCCATGAATGGATTAACATAAGAAAAGATGGAGACTTTATATCTTTTGTGTTTACCTAAATGGAGTTGAAATGCATTCTTCTTAGTAAAGTATCTCAAGAATGGGAAACAAATATCCAATGTACTCAATATGAATATGAAACCAATATATAAACAACTACACACCCATGCAGAATTTTAAACACAAATATAGTCTAGCAGGGGGAAGTGGAGAGGCAGAAGGGAAGAGGGAAGAGGGAGAGCAATTGATGAGATCTCACCTCATGTGCACAGTGTGTGGGTATACAGCACGCCCCCTGGGTGAAGAGCTTGACTACAACTTGAACTTTACCTTAGAATTGAAAACAAGGTAACCTAAACATTTGTACCCTCAAATTAATTATGAAATAAAAAAAAATAGGCAGGTTTCTCTGGTCTTTGTATTTTCCATTTCTGAAGGCTCTTATGTCATGTAAAACTTTGACTAAATAAATTTATTATGCTTTTCTTGTTAATCTGCCTTTTGTTCTAGGAGTGTCAGCTATGACCCTATGATAGGACCCCTACTATATCTGAACATAGTCTATAAAGTTTAACACGGCTTTAGTGAAAATTCCAAGTTAATGAAAGAGAATTACAACACAGGGATACAAAAATGGTTGTCTACCCATAGAAGCCATCCTGCAGCACAGACTCTGGTGGCTCTCAAGGAGAACCCCTGATGGTGCCTCCAAACCAGACCTAGGCTCACCTTGTGCAGTGACCAACTTTCTATGACTTGGCATTTGTGAATGACTTTCCTTCTGCTTAGTTCTTGGTGAGGTCCCATTGCCTTCACCATCTGGGAACTCCCCTGAACAGCTTCTGTCTTAATCTGAGAAGCACCAGAGATGCTTCCCATCCCGAGCCTGCCTCCACACTAGCTTTGACCTACTATTTACTCATTTCCTGTCCCAAGAAGTGCTTCTTCTCAACATGACTGACAGATGTGAACATCTGCTTCCCTTGGAGGACACCCGTCCTGATACTCACCAGTGACGTGGCTGTGATCTCAACAACCACATCAGAATAGAAGAGCCCACATCGCGAGAAGGGTTACACATCTGTTAGCAGAGGGCATTTCTGCCTCTCATTTCCTTCACAATTATAAAGAGAAAAGTTAGCCCCTTTCTTATTACAATAAAGTCTTCATTAAATGCTGACAAATTTCACATAAGAATACATGAATAGAGTAGAATAACAGGCAAGATTGTTAGTAAAGAAATAGAAATAAGTGTGGAGGGATCAGAAAATTAATTTTGTTTCATCACCTTGAGCCCTATTCTAAAGTCAGAGGCTTCTGGAAGATTTTTAGAAATCTTCAGTTTAAGGACATCAGAAGACACAGAAGTCCAGCAGTTAGGAGAAAATGGTATATGTCTTTTAAGTTGGAAAAAGTGCAGGGTGGAGCCTGTGGCTCAAAGGAGTAGAGTGCTGGCTCCATATGCTGGAGGTGGGGGGTTTGAACTCAGCCCTGGCCAAAAACTGCAAAAAAAAAAAAAAAATCAGTTATGATTGAATGGTGACAAACAATATCCCAGAAGGCTTCCTCTATTATAAATAAACCAAAGATTATGATCGTATACTAATCTTTCTAGGTTTTCAATCTTAATTGTTTGAGCAATTATTCAAATTGAAATAGCCCCCTCCTGAGGAGAGAGCAATCGTGTGCTGGTCCAAAATGAGACTAATTCAACTTGGAAAATAATTCTTTAAAAAATAAAAAAGGTTACTTAAATGTAGCTTTGTCAACAGAACATCTTGATTGTGTTTGCACACCCAGCTATGTGTTAGAATCATCTGAGAATTTTTTCTAGCACAATTTCCTGAGCCCTATCTCAGACTTGCTGATAAAAACTTTTTGGAATGGGGCTTGGAGATATGAATATTTTCAAAGTTTCTCAGATGATTCAGATACTATATTTTGGGACCTTTTTCTTTCACCATCTGTCTTGGTAAAAAGGAAGCTTCTCCCACACATAGCCTGGGAATGGGAGCTTGGAGAGCAGAAGGGCAACTTTGTCTTTAATATCTTGTTCCATCACTACCTTTTCTTTAAGTGATTGCTCTTGGAGATATTTGCCAAATCCTTTCCAATTTTTATCTTAAAAATTTTAATAGTAACCATATATTATGTAACAACCCCACTTCCAAAACAAACATTAGATCATAGGGGTAGAATAGGACTAGGTAAGGTGATTAGAAGGTACCTCTCCTGAGCTGTTCTAGTACGACTAAGATAAGTATTAGTCTTAGAACCCAAGGTGAAAAGAGCTTGTGCATATTTTTAATAATCTCAGCTAAAAGATGTGGTGGATAATGAAGGACGGGAGGATCGGAAGCTGGAAAGGCCATTAAATGTAATAAAAATAAGAAGTCTTTCAAAATTCATGAGGACAACCACACCTGGTATGGATTGAAGAACTCTTCTACTAGCACCCAAGTAGAATACCTCAGCATTTTCTAAGACTTTAGCTTTCTGCATCTTCAAAACTACTTATATATATCGTACATTAGTGATCCAAGAGCAAGGGGGATACCTTTGGCTAAATGCGATATTAGTAGTGAAAGTCAGAAGTAACCTTTGAATCAAGACTAACTCAAGTGAAATAGCATTGTTGTCAACAAGATAGAGTTTGACCAGAAGTAATCTGTCTTTGCTAGTGGGTTGAAGATATCCATATGCTTTGTCCAATAGAGTATGAATATATGATAGCACAACACGAATAGCATAAAGTTTGGACAAGAGGCAAAAATTGCCCAGAGGCCTATTCTACCACATTTTAAAAACAAAAATACAAGATGTTGTTTTATTAATAACTTTCAAATGATACATATTTTTTTCAGACTTTTGGTGTCATAAAATAATAGAAACCAGGGTGCATAGTTAAGTAGAAGCTCAGGTGAATTAGAAGTTGAAAATGGGAAACTTAGCAGTATTGGTAGCCAATCAATGTGTGTTTGCACTAGTTTGTGTCAAGTCCTACTTTAGATCACGAGGCAATCTCTCGGTGGCTAGCTAGGTAAACAATAAGAATGTTGCTGGAATATGAAGGGTAGGCTGGTGGTGGCTGGCAGAGATATAGTTTCGTTTATTTTGGTACTATTTCTGGTAGGAAAACCTGGTTGGTTAGTAAAATGATCAGGTCCTCACTATCTTTCCTCACTTATTGTGCACCTCTTGGCCATTCATCAGTCATGCCAAATGTGTTCTTTTGCTCATTTTTCTCCCTCTGCCTGGGAAGCTGTGCCCCACTTATTCCCACAGCTTTCTCCCTCACTTCAGGTCTCTGAATGTTACTTATTTGAGAAGCCTACATTTTTCTACAAAAAACAGTTCCTCCCCTTATAGTTCTTCATATTCACTATTATTACTCACCACTACTTTAACATTATAATCTATTTGTTTATATGTTATTTTATGTCTCTCTCCTTCAGTCTTGCTACTTAAGAACTAAAGCCTGGAAGAAAAGCTGGCACAGAATGGGTATGAAATATTTGTTTTCTGCATTAGTGAATATATCTCTTCTTATTTATTATGTCTTCCTTCATCGGGTCTCAAGAATAGTTTAGCATTTTTACATAAAGAGCTCACACAGTTTTCTTAGATATGTTCCTAGGTATCTCATAGTTCTTATTGCTAACTGCAGATGTTACATTTTTTTCCCCTTTCACATTTTCTAATTGGCTTTGGCTGACTTATAAGAATGCTATTAATTTTAAAATATATTTAACATCTGGGCTGACCTCTTTAATTAGTTTGAATACATTATATTAAAAGTAATTTAAAGGGTCAATGCATTAAACTAATTAAAGTGTACCTTAATAAATTGACCTTTGAAGTTATTTTTAGTACAACATATCAAAACTAATTAAAGAGGTCAGCCCAGTTGTTAAATATATCTCTAGGTTATTTTGTATTTTTTGACTGATAAGAAAGTAGACTGGAAAAAAAATGACAATTTTTTTATACTAATCCTCAAACTTCTTCCTTTTTTGATCTTTTCTTCTTTTTCTTCTTCATCTTTTTTTTTTTTTTTTAAATGAAACCCTCCACTATAACCTGGACAGGTCAGTGATCGGGGGCAGTGCAGTCTAGTTCCCAGTCTTTTGTTCTATTAATAAGAAAGAGGAGGCCCAGAGGTTTAGATGATGTAATGACATGGCACAGCCAGCTAGTGCTAATTACTCATCAAGTCCCCTATCTCCTGGAAGTGTTGCTATTTCACACCCTAATCTAGAGCAGCCCTTTATCAAAAAAGTTTTGGGGACCTGGAATAGCAAATTTTGCATCACCATTTTGCAGTGAACTTGTGCAAATGTATTTAACATCTGAGCCTATTTTCTCCTCTGTAAACTGATAATATTGATATGCACTATGTAAAGCTTTAAAAAATGAGCTGATTTAGCATAAAATGCTTAGAAGGGGACCCAGCAAAGTAGATATTGAATCAATATCAGTTAAATTAACATACAGTAACATTGGCATTTACTGAATTCTACCTACGTTTAATTTTTATCATGCCACATGACATATTTAAATTTTTGGTCGAACTTCTCCAGATTATCACCCAGTAGTTACAATCATCTTTAGCTGTGAAGATCCGCCTTTCCTTTCCCCTTCCACACTCCATACTATCCCCCCCACATGCAGATGAAGCCAGCGTCTATTCAGTTACCTCATGATATCCTTATAAACTTCTGGATTGCAAATTATACACATTACTGGAATATAGAAGCACACAGTCCTTTTGGACTTGGAGTTCCTCGAGGTATGCACTAAGATTATTCAAAACATGTTTCAGTGTACCTTCTAACACTTCAGCCCTAAAAGGTTAGGCAAGTTTTGATGGGAGAATTTTCTGATGCTATGCTATATGTTACCGGTGATGCATTTGGTTTTACTTAGGCAGAACTACACTTGATCTTAGCCAAAAGGCCGAGAAGCAATTATTTAGGCAGAACTAATGAGATTCGTTTTCATCTTTCTTAATTTTAAATGAAATATAAATAAAAGAACTGACTTAGAACAGGAACATAGTTCACCTAGAATTTTAATTTAACTGTTTTCAAATTGGAATAGAGCAATCTATGAGTAAATTTTTCTTAAACATAATAGTAAAAATCTTCATTTATACTTTGGTGACAGAATTCAAGTAAAATTAATTTCATACCCAGCATCCTTTTAACCCAGACACTGAAGAATTCTGAAAGCATGTACATTTTTGACATGAAACTATGTTTATGACAATACAGAAGATGCTTGTTGTATTTCTTCCCTGAAAAATTATATTGTGATATTATAACATTGCATCTAAAACCTTGCCATCAAGTCAATTTTCTAGTGATTTTTAGTTTATGTTATTCATAAAGATCCCCTCCCTCTTTCTTTTTGTCTTTTCTTCTTCACTCCTTCTTAAATTCTACCTGTCTAAGCTCAATTATAGACATAACATAAAATCATAAAAAATGACATGACTTCTCTATTTCTATCTAAATTGCCTATTGACTAGTTTGATTGAACAGAATTCTGTCTGATGATCATACCTTTCGAAGGGATCTTGTTGGAACCATCTTACCGGTAAAAATAGTAAGTACAGTCAACATATGTTTTGCACCTGTGAGGTTCCAACCAATCATGGATTTAAAATTTTAAAAAGTAAAAATAAAAAATAATAACACAACAATAAGACAATAAAAATATACAAATAAAAATAATATAGTATAATAACTATTTGCACAGCATTTACATTATATTAGGTATTATAAGTAATCTAGAGATGATTTAAAATATAGGACAGTGTGTGCACAGTTTATGTGTAAATTCTATGCCATGTTATATATAAGAGTCTTGAACATATTCCAACTGGAATATGTTTTTATCCTGGAACCAATCTCCCGTGGATACTGAGGGATGAGGGAAAATGGTACATGGTCTATTTTTCTCCTGGTTAGAAGTAGAATCAGAGCAATAATTTACTTTTCCTAACTCTTTTTCCTTCTGCCATGGTGTCTGAGTTATGGAGACTAGAGGAAAAAACTAATGAGGCCAATGGCATGGGACTAATCCAGGAATTATAGTTACTTTGTGATACTAAGCAAGTCAAGAGCCTTGTCAACATGTACTAAAGACTAATAGGAGAACCAGGCACTTGGATCTCAAAAACTGGTCATTGTTTTTGTCACTTTTGTATAAGAAGAAAATACAGCATTAATCCACTGTTGTACCTAACGAAAGTATTAAAGAAGTTATCCTCACTTATAATTTGATAACTAATATTTACAAAGGATTCTATCATTTAAGTCAACAGAAGAAAGATTAGTTGGAGGGAGATAATTCTATCAGTGAACGGGTAAAAAGCCCAGAAGAAAGGCCTATTTAGTTCAGTACTTGTAGGATGGTTCTGTGTATCTTGTCATCAGCCCATTCCTCATTCATTTGGGGTCCAGATCCTGAAATGTTAAACTCGTATCTTGGCTCCTACCCACTGGAGCTTCCTCTTCCCAAACAAACACACAAAGAAATATTTTAGATCAAATCTAAAAAGCATCTTTCAACAAAACACCTGGCACTTTTAAAGTTAAGTCTTGAATTATTTTAAGACTTTGTTTAGATACAGGAAAATGGAAGGCCTCATAATAACAGGCTCCACTCTATCGATGGATATGTAAGAAATGTGAACACTTTTTCTGTTATACAATAAATCAAATTTTTCACTAGACTTGTGCCATTTTGTAGTGACCCATTAGAGGGAAACCAACAGCTAGAAGGCAAATGCTAAGGGAACAAAAGAGAGGAAAATCTGAAAGATTAAAAAAAGAAAAAGAAAAATGAAAGAAAGAAATCCAGAATGTAGGGAGTGGCAACAAAAGAAATTGAATACTGATAAGGTTTGTGTTAGTTAACTTAAAAATAAAAAAAAATAAAAATAACCCGTGAATTTAGGAATGAGGTTAAATTTGTTTTATGATAATGACTAATTCAAGAAGTTTCTGAGTGTGTGAACACTCACATCAGTGGTTGGCCTAGGTGGAGGGTTTTGGGGTGAAGCTGGGTGAGGATATGGGTAGGAGGGCTGAATATGAGAGTACCTCAAGAAAAAAGGGGTCTGTAGAGCTCAAAAGAAAAGTAGCTAGAAAGCAGAGATGAGAAGGTGTGTACTTAGCAGATTTTTCACACAGCCTTAAGACTGGAATATGAATTTTGAAAGAGGTTGTAGGACTACAAGGTAAGCATCTTGAGAAAGGGAGATAGCTTCTAAGGTTCAGACTCCTCTTACCAGTGGCCTCTGCCAACAGAAACATAGTTTGTTGGCAAACAGTCTCTCTCTTGGAGATGCCAGACCCTCCTTCAGATGCAGAGAGTCATCCAGCCTGGCTCTGTGCCTCCAGAGACATCCCCTTCTGCACTCAATCACCAAGAAAGAGTCTCTGAGCCCAGTCCTACCCATAATTGGCAACAGACATGTGAGGGAAACCCTATGAGAAGACTCGCACAGGGAAACAAGGCAACAGGAGGAGTTTTATTGATTAGTCATGAATCACGGGTATAATGGAAGGTGGGCCCAGGATACTAGGGGAAGTAGAGATGACAAACCTAACTTGGTTTGAATGATTGAGGGTAGGGGGCTAACCAGAGAGTACTTACATGAGAAGATAAGGTTTTAACTAGCTCCAGAGTCCAATTAGGAAAGTTGTGTCCTTCCATCCTCAGGAGCAGAGGTTGGGGTGAGATAGAAACCATTGCGATTAGAGATGTATAATAGTTGCAAAATACTTGTGAACTTCTAGAGGTTCTGGAGGGCTAAGGAGAAAGGCTTTGACCCGGTTCTAGGATTTTCATTATGTTTCTAATGAGACTTCGATGAATACTGAAGCCATTGAGAGGTTTCACTAAAGTAATGTGATGAGATCTGTGCTTTAGAACTAAGAACTGGATGGGGAAGAGAGGGGACTTGAAGTATTAACTTAATTCCTTCGCCTTCCATATTCTACTGCCCAAGGCCACTCCCTTCTCAGTGGTTTGAACTAAAACATTATGGAGGAAAATTAAAGGGTGGGTTCTGGAGCCAACCCCCCATCTCCCTGTCTTGGGCAAACTACTTAACATTCTTAGCTTCTATTTCTTTCTCACAAATTAGAAATGGATAAAAATACTTCCACATAGAGTTTCTGTGGTCATTGAATGAGATAATGCATGAAAATTGCATAGCAGTGTCTCGCACACAATGCGAGGCCAATAACTTATTTTTATCAGGAAGAACTGATGCCCACACAGAGTGAGGGACAGGAATTTCCCTGGAACTTGCTCTCTGTAGCGTCATGCAATTCTTATTCATGGCACTCATAGTATTTAACTACAAGAAGGGGCATGAGTATGATGCATAGATTGGACCCATTCTCTGTCCTTGCTCATCTATAATTGCAAATAGTCTAAGCATTGGGTATGCTGTGAACGTGTGTGTACCATGCACACACAAACAAGGAACACACAAGAAAACAGTGGTCTACGCGTGGGATCCCCTCCTTTCTCCCCACGTGAGAACAAAGGAACATCTATCATTAAATGTCAATTACTCCATGTTTAGCTCACACCTTTCTTACACATAGTAAGTGCTTGGTAAATGTTGGCTGAAGGAATCAATCAGCAAATCATCATTAACATCTATGATGTGGGAGCCCTAACAGATTAAATACTGTTGCTGTTATGCAAGTTTATTAGTCCATGTAGAGAGAGAGTGAACACACACACAAAACTGCTGGGGAATGTTTGGAAAGCAAAGAAGAGTGAGTTCACCAGGGAGGTGAAGCTTCTGTGGTTACATGCCTCAAAAACTATTTAAAGAAAGAAGTCTTTCTCACAGCTAGGCACATCAACCATCTGCATCAGAATTACCTGGGGCATTTGTTTCAAAAAATATATGGCTGAGTCCCAGTTCAGAGTTTTACTTTAGGGAATTCTGACACTCAACTAAAGTTGCAGAAGTATTGGTGTACACTTTTATATTTTTTAGAGGACAGATTTTTTTTTTAGTCGAATCCTAATCATCTGACTTTATCTTCCACCTCAGTTCCTATCCAGGTGTTGAGACTGAGTGGAGGTAAAAGCTCTTCCCCACAAAAGACTTCCTTCTCTCCATCCCCATTGGAACATATGTCTGAAAAGATTGCCCTTGACCTGACTTTTCAAATAGGGCTAATCATAAGAATCACCTGGTGAGTTGGCTTAACTGAGTCTACAGCCCTAGGGATTGGACCAGAAGCTTCAAGGATAGCCTTGGCATCTGCATTTTTAATAGTCACACCAAGGTAAATCTTCTGATCAGTGAAGTTTTAAAAATAATTACTTTTAATAATTATGAGTTGACTGGTTAAGGCTAACCAGTATGGAGAAAACCAGGTAATAACTTAACTCAAACTTTGATCATTACTATTCTATTTTGATCATGGAAACATTATTTTGGGCATTTGATTGATGTTTGATTTTATTTCTTCTTGCACTGACAGATGTCAAGTGTTAAGGTTATATTTTTATAAATATTACAAAATTAAACACTGACCGACTCAGCTAAAAATAGGAGTTATAAAAACAGTCAGCATCATTTACATATTGGAACAGTTGGTCTCTTTGGTATATACAATAATTTAAAACTGGAGTAGGTTTCTCCTACTTAATTTCATAAAGTGTTTATATATTTTATTGTTGGGGAACCTGGAAAAATCTATAATTTCGCTCTCTTTTTTCTTCACCTGAGAGTTGTTTAACAAAATATAACTATTAAAATTTGCATGTTGAAGAGTCTTTCAAATGTGCTATTAATTTCAAATTTTATTGATTTTGTTTTTAGAAAGTGATATTCATATTATTCCTATTCTTTGGATTTAATTGAATTTTTAATGGTTTAGCTGATATGAGTTTTCATACATGTCCCCTGTGTACCTGAAAATAAGATATAATCTCTACTACTGATACACAGAGTTCAATACATGTACAAGATGTAGCTTATCGATTACATTTATTAGGTATTTTATATTCTTCCTAATTTTTTTTCCACTTTATCTGTCTTGGGTTGTGAGAGACATGCTAAAGTTTTCTATTTTTTGGCATGTTTCTACCTATTTATTCATGCATTTTCCATCATTTCTGCTTTGTGAAAATTGTTTATTGTTTTAACGCACAATACTAATAGCCATTATATTGTATATTTATTATCAATTATAGCCTTTGTTATTCCAAAGTGTCCTTTAAAAATTCTTTTAATACACTTTGATCTGAATCCTATCTTATCAAATATACTGGCAACCTTCTGTCTGTATCTTTGCATTTGCCTGGCTTAAATCGCTGTATCCTTTTCTTTCTTTCTTTCTCTTTCTTTCTTTCTTTTTCTTTCTTTCTTTCTTTCTTTCTTTCTTTCTTTCTTTCTTTCTTTCTTTCTCTTAGAAAATCTAGAAGTTTTTTTTCTTATAACAAGTTGTTAAGCTCATTTATATTACTAGTATGTAGTCTATTCTCTCTCTTTCTCTCCTTTCTCCCTCTTCCCTCTCTCCCTCCTTTCAAACCATTTAAATGTCAAATAATATACATATAAGGGAGGGAGAGAGGGAAAGGGAGGAAGGGGAGAGAGAGAGAACAGCCCAAGGCTTTCACCTTCATCCTATAGACTTTTATAGCAAAATTTACATTTGGTACAATACCATACATATATGTCTATATACACACACACACAAATACACACATCTACCCTTAATCTCTCTTTTTTGGAGCCCTGTCTTCTGGTTTCCTCTCATAAAAAAATCTTTTGGTGAGCTTGTTTTCTCTCCTCCCTGCTTCTCAATAAATATTTAATTTCATGTAATATCCTTTTATCCTAGACAATATTGATAAGGGTATTAGGAAAATTTTTCTATTTTTATATACTCTGTCTGTTTGGAAGTTTTACTCAGTGTGCATTATCACAGCATATAATTATAGCCGTTACATAATTTATTGCCAACCCCATCACCGAGGCTCAGTTCTGTGAGCAAGTATGTTCGAAGTTCACCGTAGCTCTCAAGCCAATGCGTCTCCAGCTTTTGGTTCTTTATATATTTCTCTAGTATATTCCTCAAGAAGGGTTTGCAGGGACAATATTCCACGAGTTCTTCTATATTCATATTGGTTGTTCCAGTATTTTTAGATAGGAAGGTAGGTTTGGCTTTTTATAAAATCTTGGGCTTATAACCCCTTCCAGGTAAAAACAGAAAGAGAGTCTTAGACCCACAAAGCTAGGAAAATTATTTTGTCCCATCTTAACATATTCTGTTGAATATATTAAATATGGTATTCAATTTTCTTCTGACAGAGGCAATTTCCTTCTAAAGAAGGCTAATGCCATTCCAAGTTCTTCTCCTTATAAGTGATTTAGTCATTTTCCCTGGATTCCTACAGGATTTTTCCTAAAGTCAAATCAGTTTTCTATATCTTGATGTTAGCTATTCTGGGGAAAAAGTTGCAGTTTCATATTATGCTCTTTCAATATGTAACTGCAAGTCTTTTAGGAAATTTTTCTTTAATTATAATTCTGGCATTATTCTGTGCCTTTGCTTTGATTCTTTGAGGACTCATGTTATTCTCATGCCAGATCATCTGTGCCAGTGTTGAACTTCATCCTTCATTTGCTCTCAAGTTCTTTTATATCTTTTCAATTTCATTTTGATTTTTCAATTCTTCCTTTCACTTCCCATTTGCTTTCCACAAAATTTATCTTTTTTTATTCTTTTGAATTGAGTCTTCATTGTGAAAGCTTTCTTTTTCCTTTTAGTTCTTTCCTGAGTTCTATCAGTTCTCAATTCAAAAAAAATACTCTATGCTATAATTTCATAGTTTCTATTTTTTTGTTTCTATTCTCTTGTTTTGAAGTATTAGGATACAACTATAATCTAGTTTGTGGACATGTCTCTTTGAAATTTTTATTGTCTATACAGTCATATTTGACTGATTTTTTACATAACCTTATATAATATTTGACCACAATCCTTTTCTTATTGTTCATGATTAAGTGAAATGGATTTTCCTGAAGCCTTAGCAGGGGACAAAGGGGCAAGATAACTTTCTAAGCTTCGTGAGTCTAAGACCCTCTTCCTGTTGTTACCTAAATATGCAAAAGCATTGTATTAGCTCTGTTCTGTGCTCTCTGTTTTTTCTGAGCCTTCTTTTCTCTTTGTTCACAGTGTCACTTCCTGCTCACTCATAGCATTTCTTCCTCAGCCCAAGGCTTTGCCCTGGAAGGCAGATTCATTTGCATAGTTTCCACATTTATGAGCCAAGCCAAGCCAAGCCCTGTCTGGCCTTGTCATATTCTCTTGCACCCAGCCACAAACTATAGCCTGCAAAAGAAAGCCCCTAACTCTTTCCAATGTCATTCTCAGATTTTCCTAGAATACTTTTCATTGATTATTTGTTGGAGATTTTTGAGATCTCCAGTTTCCAGTGCCAACGGAAACATTTCTGACTTCTATTTCCTCTATTGCAAAGACTGCTATCTTGGGGACTTGTTCCTGTTTGCTTCTACTTTCAGGATTGTCAAGATACCATGTCAGCCATTTTTGTTGCATGTGTTGTCCGTCAGTTTAGAGTTTCAACATCTAACTTGTTGTATATGAGTGTGGCAGTGCTGGTAATGGTGGAGGGGGCTATAAAAGAGATGCAAAGTCTATGTTGCCATTGCCAATACACTCTCACACATGGCTAGGGGGAGAGTAGACTGTACAGAGACAAGGGGTGAAGCAGTGAGACAAATTAGAAGGCAATTCTATAAGCAAAAAGCATTGGAGAGGGGAAAGATAAGAAGTGATGAAATTCTGAAAGTATCTCAAAGTAAGAGCTGACAAGATTTTGTGTCGTTTTGTTCTTAGGCATGAAAGAAAGAGAAGAGTTTTTGGTTTGTGCAGTTGTGAAGCAGGTTTGGGCAAAGAAAATAGTTTGGGTTTTGACATGTTGATTTTGGCATAGCTCTTATCTTATTTAATTTATTGTTATTTTTAACTGATATATAATAATTATACATATTTGTGGGGAATAGTCTGATATTTCAGTATATAGACACTGTATAATTATCAAATTAGTATAATTAGCATATCAATCACTTTGAGCATTCTCATTTCTTTCTATTGAGAACATTCCAAATCCACTCTCCTAGCTTTTTGAAAACACATGATAAATTATTGGTGTGGTGAATTAAGTGGTGAAATCAGGTAACTAGTTTGATATGTTAAATACAGTGTGAAATTCAGTACAGAGTTTTGGAATGGGGGGAGGGTGTAGAGATTTGAGAGTTGTAGAGAGTATTTAAAGGATGGGACAGAATAAGATAATCTTAGTAAGTAGAGCTACAGGACAGAGGCAAAAATAAAAGGAAAATCCAACCAAGAAGGCTACTGGAGATGTCTGATATGGAGTAAAACTAGGAGAGTGCTGATGTCTGAGGAGCCAAGGGAAAAAAGTCCTTCAAAAAAGAATGTTCTCCTTAGCAAAGTATCTCTAGAATGGAAGAAAAAGTATCCAATGTATACACCCCTAATATGAAGCAAATTTATATCTTTCAGGTGAAGGCTACAGCGCAATTATTGCACAAGAAGACGGGGAAAAGGGAGAGGAAGGGAAGGGGAGGGAGAGGGTGGAGGGAGAGAGGATAAAGGGTGAGATCACACTTGTGGTGCATATTTGAAGGGTCAGGAGAAAACTTCTAAATGCAGATCAAAAATGTTTTCACATAGTAAATGAGAAAATCTCATGAATGTTATGTCAATCGGGTTGATAAAAATATCTCAGATTGTATGTGAAGCCCACACACTGTACCCCATGATTGAATTAATGTACACAGCTATGATTCAATAAAAAAAAAGAATAAAAAGCAAAAAAAAAAAAAAACAAAAAAACAAAAACAAAAAAGACTGACAATTGGTCACTGTATTCCGTTTTCATTTAAACATTATTGGACTTAATGCATTGTATAGTATTTTTATATCTCTTCAAATATACTTTTATTTTAAAAACTCTATCTAATTTAAAATAAGATATCCTGGATAGAGACAAGATGGCTAACCAGAGATACCAGCTGCCCGATCATATCAGAAACAAAGAAAAGCTTTAGATGAAAAAGAAAAAACACACAATCCTAGATTGTTGTAATTCTGAGGGAAAGTGCCAGAACCTACAAGAGACACCACAGGAAGAAGTTGTAGAACAGAATAGGAGGGGGCAAGATGTTGGCAGGGGACAGTCTCTAAGAGGCTTGGAGTCCAGTCAAAAGGGTAGGTAGAGTGGTTTGCTTCCCCTTCCCTCACATCTCTGGTAGTCATCAGGCTCCTGAGCAGTTGAAAAGTCATTCCACTTTCACAAGCCCAAAAGCATCTGCTGCCAGTGAACCAGGAGCTTATTGAGGACAAAACACCAACCCATTAGCCTTTGCAGGCACTTGTAGTCAGCACAGACCCAAGCTGAAATGGTGGGCACCATATAGCTTCTCCACCCACCATTTGCCTTTGTCCTTCCTAAGGGACTTCAGCCCCTCAGTTTTCATCTTGCTCCTCCCCACACAAACATTTCCCAACTTCAGCCCTGACTATGGGAGCTACATGGGGTCAGTGGATCCCAAGGGATCAGTGTGGCTCCAGAGACTGGATTTTCCAAGTAAGCTGCCATCCAATGAGTGGGACATAAATGACCAGAGTGCTAGTTTTCCTCCATCTAAACTCTTTTCTTCTGTTTACCCTCTCCAGTCCATGGCTGCTGAGAGAGATGATTGAGTTGGGGCTCTCAGGACTGCTGCCTCCCCCTCACCATTGGTGTGCACATCACACCAGGGCTTCCACAGAGCGTGGGGCTCAGTGTTTACCTCTTAAAGACCTGCACAGCACCAGAGACCTATGAGCTCTGCACTCACTGGGCCTCTCTGGTACTTGCTGTTGAACAATTATTGGGTCAATAATGAAATTAAGATGGAAACAAAAAGATACCTTGACCTGAATGACAAAGGGGACTGGACCTATCAAAAGCTGTGGGATTCAGAAAAGCAATCCCAAAGGGCAAATTTATAGTTTTCAATGCCTACATTAAAATCACAGGAAGGTCACAAAAAAAACCAATTTCATAACACAGCTTATGAAACCAGAAAAGGAGGAGCAAACCAAATCCAAAGCCAGCAGAAATAAAGAGATAACTAAAGTCAGAGATGAACTACACAAAATGGGGGGGGGGGAGGAGCAATAAAAAGTATCAATGAAATAAAAAGTTCTTTGAAAAGATTTTTAAAAATTGATAGATCTCTGGCTAGACTAACCAGGAATAGGACATCAAGGGACCAAAAAACTCAAACACAAGAAAAAGGAGACGTTATAACTGATACTACAGAAATACAAAGTATCATTCCTGAATACTATGAAACTTTCTTTTCATATAAACTCAAAAACATGGAGGAGATGGACAAATTCCTAGAATCACATAACCTCCCAAGATTCAATCAGGAAACCATAGAACTCCTGAAGAGACCCATGGTAACCAATGAGATTGAAACTGTAATAAAAAAGCTTTCAACAAAAATAAGCACTAGACCACATGGATTCACAATGAAGAACTGGTACTCGTACTGGAGAAATAATTTCATAACTTTGATAAAGAGGAACTCCTCCCCAACTCATTCTATGAAGCCAACCAATTTCATCTCAATACAATGGCCACAGAAGGACACACAAATAAAGAAAACTATAAACCAATATCCCTCTTGAATATAGATGCAAAAATTCTCAATAATATACTAGCAAACCCAATTCAACAGCACATCAAAAATAATCCACCATGACCAAGTGGGCGCAATGATGGTTCAACATACATAAGTCAATAAATGCAATTGAACAGAAAAGCAGAAGCAAAAAGAAAGACCATATTTTCATTGCAATAGATGCAAAAAAAATCATTCAGCACAATCCAGCTCCCTTTCATGATAAATACTCTCATAAACTAAGCATGGAAGAAACGTATCTCAAAATCACAAAAGATGTATATGACAAACCCATAGCCATTATCATACAAAATGGGAAAACATTGAAAGCATACCCAGTAAGAACTAGAATAACGCAAGAATGCCCATGTGACCACTGTCATTAAACAAATTCTGGAAGTCCAGGCCAGAGAAATTAGGCAAGAGAGAGAAATTAAGAGTATACAAATTAGGAAAGAAGAGGTCAAACTATCACTTCTTGCTGATGATATGATGTTATATCTAGAAAATCACAAATATATCACCTAGAGACTTCTAGAATTAATAAATTCAGCAAAGTCTCAGATACAAAAATAATGTACACAAATCACTAGTATTCTATACCCCAATAAAAATCAATCTGAGAGTAAAATTAAAAACTCAATACCATTCTAATAACCATAAAGAAAAAAAATGAGTAGGAATATGTTGTTACTTGAGAAGGTGAGCGATCTCCACAAAGAGTCCTATGAAACATTGAGGAAAGAAATTGCAGAGGACACAAGCAAATGAAAATCATATCATGCTCAGGGATGAGTAGAATTAACATTGTTAAAATGTCTATATTATCCAAGGCGATTTACAGATTCCATGCAATCTTTATCAAAATACCAAAGTCATATTTCACTGATGTAGGAAAAATACTTCTATGCTTCATAGTACACTTGGGTACCTGAAGCAAGCCCAAATAGCCAAAGAAATCTTAAGCAAAAAGAAAAAATCTGGAAGCATTGCATTACCACACTTTAAAGTATGCTACAAGGATATCTTAACCAAAGCAGCATGGTATTGGCACAAAAATAGAGACATAGACTGATGGAATAGAACAGAGAACGCTGATACACATATAAAACCATCCACATTCAGCTAACTGATCTTTCACAAAGCAGACAACAATACACATTGGGAAAATGAAATAAATGATGCTATTCAATAAATGATGCTGAGAAAATTAAATTGCCAAATGCAAAAAAATGAAATGGGTACCATATATCTCACTACTGACAAAGATTAATTCAAGATGGATCAAAGACTTGAATGTAAGGCATGAATCCATAAGAATTCTAGAAGAAAATGTTGAAAAACTCTTCTAGATATCAGCCTAAGCAAAGAATTTATGAAGAACACCCCAATGGAAATTACAGCAGCAACAAAAATAAATGGGATTTGATTAAGTTAAAATGTTTCTGCACAGCTAAATAATCAACAGAGAAAATAGATAACCAATAGAATGGGAGAAAATATTTGGAAGCTATACATATGATAAAGGGCTAATAACCAGAATCTACAGAGAACTGAAGCAAAGCAGCTAGGAAAAAAAAAAAATGAATAAGTGGGCAAAAGACATGAGCAGAAGCTTTTCAGAAGAAGATAGACAAATGGCAAATAAATATATATAAATGCTCAATATTACCAATCATCAGAGAAATGCAAATTAAATCCACAATGAGATATCACCTTGCCCCAGTTAGTTGGCTTTTATTGCAATATCCTCAAATAATAGATGTTGGTGTGAATGCAGAGAGAAGGGAACAATTATGCCCTTTTGGTGGAACTGCAAATTAGTACAGCCTCTGTGGAAAATAGTATGGAGAGTCCTCAAAGAGCTAGAAGTTAGCCTAACATTTTATTCAGAAATTCCACCGCTCAATATTTACCTAAAGGAAAAGAAGTCATTTTATCAAAAAGATAGCTGAACTCAATTGTTTATTGCCGCACAATTCACAATTGCAAAGACATAGAATCAACCTAAGTGCCCAATGACTCTTGAGCAGGTTAACAAAACATGGTATAAGTATACTATGGAATACTACTCAGTCATGAAGAAGACCTTGTGTAATAATTTGGACGGACTGGAGACCATTATCCTAAGTGACATATCTCAGGAATGTAAAAATAAACACCACATATATCCACTATTGAATTGGAACTCACCGATGAGCACACATGTGCACAGAGGGAAGTAAAACTCAGTGGAAATCAAGGGAGTGAGATGCGGAAGAGGGGAGGGGCAAAGCCCTATCTAGTGGTATAATGAACTCTAGCTGGGTGATGGGCATGCTTAGTATAACAAAAAATATCCATGTAACCAAAAATATTTGTATCCCTGTAGTATTTTGAAATAATAATAAAGCAAAAGAAAATTAAAATAAAGTAAGATATCCTGCAATGAAGTTAAAAGTTGAACTTAACCTAATGCATAACATTTATGCTCATGGCTTTCATGATATAATTTGTTTAACTGTCTTATTTTGACTTTTATTCCAGCTGTGTAGTCACTGGTCTTGAGAATACAGTCTCTTCCATCACTACCATCCATCACTACCTCACGTCTTTTCCACTACAGTGAGGGCCAGAAGTTATTCACTTTCACGAGTGATGGACAATAGTACATACTTATAATTTTTTTCCAGGTCCATAGCTTTCCCTAGCTATGTTGTAAGATAGTCCCAATGGACTTGGTAGACTCTGTAGACATTCTGCAAAATTTGAATTAATTCACTATGTTGATGACTTCTTGCAAATTAAATCAGACAAGCAGGTTGTAAAAATTTTGTTGGTCATTATAAGATACATGCAATTGAGGGACAAACCCTGCAAAGACTGGGGCCTGCCACATCACTGATTCTTTAAGATTTAGTGGCTTAAAGAATACCAGGATGTCCTCCTCAAAGTAGAGGACAAATTATTTCATCATGCATCTCTCACCATTAAAAACAATCACAACATCACGTTATGGTTGGGAGGTAGAATATTTCAGACATGTGAATATTGCTTCAATTCATTAATTGAGCAACTTGGAGGGCTTCCAGATGTGTGTGGGAGCCAGAGGAGGAAAAGGTTCTATATAGGTAGTGGGTCTGTGTTGTGGTATAAGCTGCCCTGCAGAGGAAAAGATGTAGCAATGGAGAATTATCCACCATCCTCCTCCTCCTCCTCCTTTTCCTCCTTCTCCTCCTCCTTCTCTCTTCCTTCTCCTTTTTCTTATTTTTAAATCATTGTCTGGGTGTGGAGGGAATGCTACTTTGTAAAGAGAAACTCTCCCTGAGCTTACTTTTGAGGCTATTTCTAGATTTATCTCTCTTTCTCCTCTAGAAAATAAGAGTAACATCCATGGGTTTATCTACCAGATCAATTAATTAATTCACACAGCTTCTAGGAAGAAGAGCCAGCAGTGTCCTTTCCTACTACTGTGAAGACAAAGTTATTGGGCAGCCCTTACAATCAGTGAGGCTGATCCTTCCCAAACTCTGCCCAGATGGTTAGTCTTATAGCTCATCTTAGAATACTTTAAAGGAAGAGAAATGTATTTCAGAGAATATAGTCATCCTCTAGTTACCAATCTTCATTCTCTAGGAAACAAATCTGGCTTTCTACTTAGGACACATCCCTCAAAGCTGACAAAACACATTTATCTTGTCTCTTTTTTGAAAATAGTTTCTTTCTTTCTTTTTTCTTCCTTCCTTCCTTCCTTTCTTTCTTTTTTTTTTTCTGAGACAGAGCCTCAAGCTGTCACCCTGGGTAGAGTCCTGTGGCATCACAGCTCACAGCAACCTCCAACTCCTGGGCTTAAGCGATTCTCTTGCCTC
>CAUYON010144054.1:0-18753 GCA_963573935.1 Arctocebus calabarensis
AGTTACTATCTTTTTTTTTTTTTTTTTGTATAGACAGATTATCACTTTATCGCCCTGGGTAGAGTGCTGTGGCATCACACTGCTCACAGCAACCTCCAGCTCTTGGGCTTAAGCGATTCTCTTGCCTCAGCCTCCCGAGTAACTGGGACTACAGGCGCCCGCCACAGCGCCCCGCTATTTTTTTGTTTTGCAGTTCGGCCGAGGCCAGGCTTGAACCCGCCACCTTTGGTATATGGGGCCGGCGCCCTACTCGCTGAGCCACAGGAGCCGCCCAATGCCTGGCTATTTTTTAAAGACAGGGTCTCGCTCTGGCTCAGGTTGGTCTTGAACTCCTGAGTTCAAGCGATGCGCCTACCTGGGCCTCTCAGAGTGCTAGGATTATAGGTGTGAGCCACCGTGCCTGGCCCAGCTATTTCTTGCTGCCACCGCCTCTTCCCTTCCATGCTCCTCACGGCTGCCATCCTCCTCTGTTCTTCTCTTCTTCACCCATCTCCTGCCTCCTGTCCCTGGACTGCGGTGACTTCTATCCCAAGTGCTTTCCTTAGGTAGCTTCGCAGTGAGGCAGCGTGGCAAGGGACAAGGCTGCCATCAACTCAATGAGCTCAGAAGCCAGTTCCCACCTGGCCCAGCTGCTGGCTTGTGTCCAGCCTCTGGGGAAAGCTGAGCGTGCCCAGCTAAACCACACCCGCAGAGTAAGCTGTGTCTCTGGAGATGGGAGAGGCAAACACTGGGATGTGCTTACGAGAACTGTTGATAAGGCTTTGCCCTGACAGTTAATATCACTGATGGTAAGAACCAAGTTGCAAGACACACAGATTATGCCGATCTTTTATGTACTTCACGAGATAATAGCATATTACACTGCCAATGATTATAACATGTTTGAAGCTCTTCAAAGATTACTGGAAATTTCCATTAAAAAAAATCAAAATTCTCCAAATAGATCAAGAAAGGAAAACTAAATCATTTTGAGATTTGACTGAGTAACAGAGCACACACATTTTGATCACACTCAACAGTATTTGCTTTGCTATCACTTTTTTCCAAGTTGCTTTTTCTTCCTACATGGAAAGACAGAACCTACTGATCTAGGTAAATGTAAATATTCTTTGTTAGCCATTGCATTCACATTAAAAGAAGGAAATTAATCTTTTCCTTTAGACTGATTCAGAACCTGGAAGATGCTAATGAGAGATTTAAAAGAGTAGGGGCAAGGGACTAATTCTAAAGATGTTGCTGTCATTGTAAGGCAAAACTGAGTCTCAGACGCTGAGCTTAGAAGGGTGGGGGGAGGTGGATTTTTTAATGGGGTGGCCCAGAAACACTTTGGAGAAGTCTTTTTGTTATTTGGTGACCATTTTATTTTATTATTTTTTTTTTTTGTAGAGACAGAGTCTCACTTTATCGCCCTGGGTAGAGTGCCGTGGCGTCACACTGCTCACAGCAACCTCCAGCTCTTGGGCTTAAGCAATTCTCTTGCCTCAGCCTCCCTAGTAGTTGGTGACCATTTTAATGGCAGAGTGCCCTGGGAGTACGTTCCCTAAACAAACCAGGAGAAATTGTATGTAGATCAGTGTGGTTGAACATAATGGTTTTCTTAGCAAAAACATTAGTATCAGGAGGTCAAATGTGTGGACTGAGATTCATTTCCTGATACTAAAGCACTCATGATAAATCCTTTTGCCAACTACTTTGAGCAGAGAAAAAGATATGATAATAATCGAAACTGTATCTTGATAACCTCAATGAATCACTCAAACACTTAAGGGATGTTGAAAAAAAGTAAGTGGAAGAAAGTATTGAACTAGCCCAGCTTTGCAGACAAGGCGGACTGAAGCAAGACCCAGCACCAGCTTGGGCAAATAAAGGCCAGAAGCAAGTCTTTTAGCTGATTATATTGTTGTCCCCACCCCCTTCCCAAATGAGTTTGTCTTTTTGCACAATTGTCATATCTTCCAGAAGATCAATTTGCGCAATGTGATAATCTGTCTACTTTCGTAAAACTTTTCCCTTTTCCCATTAATTCACCAATCAGAAAATGACCAAGACCTGGCGGCCTGACTTTGGGTTCAGAAAATACAGTCACAAGCTGCAGAGTGTGGAGAGTGAGGGGCTTCCTCCCTGTCTCCTTCTCTATCTCAAGGTCAGAAAATAGCCTGGCACGGTGTCAAGGTGTGAGGGCAGGTGCGAGCGGGGGCCTGCCACGGAGGAAGGTTACTGTCCGTAGTGGACATTCAGAGAGTGCACTGGGGACGCCCCCAGCTGCAGGATGGCTTCCAGAGGTCAAGACTGAGAAAGACAGGAGAGCCACCCAGGAAGAGAGCTAGCGTGGGATGGCCTTGAGGCTTCCCATTTCCGCTTTCTCAGGCGGCCACCCACTTCGTGAGGGTCCAGCAGCTGCTTAACCGGAACTTGGCTCATCTTTAACTGACCTGACCCTCCCCCAGCCCCACCCCTTGGCTTTGACCTTTTCTCCCCCAACAAAGGCTGCCTTCCTTCCCCCCTTTCAGCCATCTCCAGGAAGTCCCCTGTAGGAGTTTCCCTGTAAAAAGGTGTCAACCTTAAACTCTACAAGACAATGGAGAGTCTATCGAGGGGAGAACTGGGACAGGCTCTTTTCTCAGGAAACCAGGTGGCAGAGGAGAGCGGCGTCTAATGCCGGGGAAGTGAGGGGCGGAGTCCCCACAGTCTACAGCTGAGAACAGGACCTGCAATGGCCCCAGGAAGGAGGAAGCTCTGCTTTCCCAGAAACCCAAAGAAACTGAGAGCGAGACAGAGCCAGGGAGAAAGGTGGGAGGGGCAGACCAGCCTAACGGAGTTGGCAGAGGCTTGTGGGCAAGGAGGTGTTTTCCTCCGCTTGGGGTCTCATTATAAGCCAGAGAGTGTGGCTCGGTGGTTAAACATGGAGGGCCTGCAAGTGGTAAGGAGTCTGCCACTTCTCTGTGCCTCAGTTTCCCAAAGTGTAAAACGGGAGGACAGACAGCATCTGTCTGGAAGGTGGTGAGGATTAAATGAGCTGACACAGCATGGGGGTCAGAGCCCCACCTGGTGCCCAAGAAGTGCTGGGAAAAGCAATCTGGGCCAGGCCCTGCACCCCAGCTAAGACATCCTGCGAATCATGTGGGCTCCTTAAGACCCCTTCCCTTACCCATAAAGTGGGTAATATTTGGCATATTTAAGGTGAGGTTTGAAAGGGAGCATTCTAGCCAGTAAGTTTAGTTTCTGAAAGATGTAAGTGCCCAGCTTTCTGGCACAAATTGTTTTCCAAGGCCAGGGAAGGTCCTGGCATACATATCACCTTCTCATTGCCCACTGCCCGTCAGGATGCACCCAGCCCCACCCCCAAGCCTCGCTTTGATGACAGCACGGATGCCTAGGGACTTGCAAACGGTCACCCCCAAACAGCCTGGGCAGCCCCCAGCCTTGCTAGGTCCCCCATCACCACCACTTCCCAACCACTGGCCTTCCCCTGGCCACCAGCAGCAGCATTCACCTATTTTGTAATTCTCACTCTTCCCAAGTGCTGCAAGGCACATAATTGGCAAAACACACTGCAGCATACTGGGTCGCTTCGGTTTTAGCAATTTAATAATGATTCCAGTGTGACCACCAAGTTCACCAGGCCTTCCTTCCGCTCTCTTTATAAATCCTGCAAGATGCTGTGTTTCAGCCATTCTTTGGGGTATTGATTCCATTCCTCATTAACATTCTGCATTGGAAAAAGGCTAATTCAAAGAGAACCTTTGGGGCAAGTGTTAGGTGGCCACAGACCAAGCCCCTGAAGTCCCCTCTCTAGCCCCCTGCGAGTTGGACTGTTGACCCAGCATTGCTTCAGCACACTGTTGACGCTGCACCTGTGCCCCGTGCTCTGCCCTGGCTGTCTGCCCTCTTGCAGGGTGTGCCTGGCAGGGGGCTACATACCCTGGAGGCTCCTTGCAAGGGGTTCTCTGGGCCTCTGGGCAGAGCTTCATCACAGCACTGAGGGTGTGTGCAAACCCACTGCATCTCCCATTGAGGCCAGCACAAGGCCCAGCATGGTGGGCAGTCAGTGTTGAAAGGCTGTAAGAAGGATGGCTCCGCTCAAGTGGCTAAGGTACCAGCCACATACACCTAAGCTGGCAGTTCGAATCCAGCCCGGGGCTGCCAAACTACAATGACAGCTGCAACCAAAAAATAGCTGGGCATTGTGGCAGGCGCCTGTAGTCCCAGCTACTTGGGAGGCGGAAGCAGGAGAATTGTTTGAGCCCAGGGTTGGAGGCTGCTGTGAGCTGTGATGCCACAGCACTCTACCCAGGGTGACAGCTTGAGGCTTGTCTCAATAAAAAAAAAAAAAGGACGTAAGAAGGAAGGTAGAGGAGGAGACGTGAGCCAGTTAATTCTGGAAGAATGTGGCTCCATAATGTGCTTGGCCGTATCTGTGTGACAGACAGCCATCAGTTCTCAGATCTTATTCCCCCTCTGGTGGGGGGTGGCGGTGGTGAGGGCAGCCAGACGTCCTTGTAGGGTGCAGAGGGCCCAGGAAAGGGATTCTTGACCTTGTCTTCCTCATGCCAGAGGAATGTCTAGAGGGCAGGTAATGCTCAGGGAACCTTTTTAGGTTTCCCAGATGGACCCCTCTTGTCCGCTTCAGTAAAGTAAACAAAGTCTCTAAGGGTTGGGACGTGGGGAGGCTGAGGCAAGAGAATCGCCTAAGCCCAGGAGCTGGAGGTTGCTGTGAGCTGTGTGATGCCACGGCAATCCACTGAGGGTGATAAAGTGAGACTCTTGTCTCTACAAAAATAAATAAATAAATAAAAGGGTTAGGGACGGGTCCATGAGATATCTGCTCACTGTGGGTGCAGGCCTGCTGGTCCTGCCCCACTGCCTCTGATGGGGGCTTACTTGCCCTCCACTCCTCTGGCTTCCATGTTCCGTAGAGACCCCTGGCCCCTGAAGAGGAGGAAAGATCTGTCAGGTGACTTTCTGAGAATAAACAGGGCGTGCATCGCTCCACCCCTCCGTCTTAGGTGTAGGCCTACAGAGCGTCCCTCTTTGTGCCTCCAAGCCTTAAGCTTCATAGCATAGGCTTCCCCTGCCCCCGGAAGATCCCCGGTTATCCCTCTAAATCAGTGTCAGGTAGTCTCTTAGTTTTCTGTTGCTCATAATGGAATACCTGTAACTGGGTAATTTATACAGAAATGGAATTTATTTCTTATAGTTACAGAGGCTGAGAAGTCCAAGGTCGAGGCGAGGGGCTGCATCTGGTGAGGATCTTCATGCTTCTGCAGGGTCCCCGGAGGTGACACGGGACATTAATGACCAGCGTGCTGACTGTGCTAGCTCAGGTGTCGCTTCCTGTTCTGTTTTTCTCCTGTGACAGTGTCTTGTTCTGTCACCCTGGCTAGAGTGCAGCAGCGTCATCATAGCTCACTGCAATGTCCAGCTCCTGGGTTCAGGCGATCCTCTTCCTCCTGTCAGCCCCCTGAGTAGCTGGGACTCCTGGGAGGACAGGTGCACACCATCACATCTGGTTAGTTTTCTTTTTCTTTCTTTCTTTCTTTTTTTTTTTTTTGAGACAGAGCCTCAAGCTGTCACCCTGGATAGAGTGCCATGACATCACAGCTCACAGCAACCTCCAATTCCTGGGCTCAAGTGAGTCTCCTGCCTTCACCTCCCAAGTAGCTGGGACTACAGGTGCCCGCCACAATGCCCGGCCATTTTTTGGTTGCAGCCATCATTCTTGTTTGGCAGGCCCGGGCTGGATTCTAACCCACCGACTCAGGTGTACGTGGCTGGCGCCTTAGCCCCTTGAGCCACAGGCGCCAAGCCCTGGTTAGTTTTCTGTTTCTGTTTCTAGTAGAGAGAGGGTCTTGATCTTGTTCAGACTGGCCTCAAACCTCTGAGCTCTAGTAATTCTACCGCCTTGGCTTCCCAAAGTGCTGGTATTATAGACGTGAGCCACCTTACCTGGCCTCTTCCTTTCTCATAAAGCCCCAGCCCCATCCATGATAACCCATTAACCCATTAATCTATTAATCCATGAATTTGTGGGTGAATTAATCCATTTAGGAGGGCAAAGCCCTCATAACCTACTCACCTCTTTTTTTTTTTTTTGAGACAGCGCCTCAAGCTGTCGCCCTGGGTAGAGTACTGTGGCATCACAGTTCACAGCAACCTCCAACTCCTGGGCTCAAGTGATTCTCCTGCCTCCACTTCCCAAGTAGCCAGGACTACTGGCACCCGCCACAACATCCAACTATTTATTGGTTGCAGCTGTCATTGTTTGGCGGGCCCAGGCTGGATTCAAACCTGCCAGCTCTGGTGTATGTGACTGGCGCCTTAGCCGCTTGAGCCACAGGCGCCGAGCCACCTACTTACCTCTTAAAGTACCTTTCAGTGCTGCCACATTAGGGGATTAAATTTTTTTCTTTCTTTTCTTTTTTTGAGACAGAGTCTCACTATGTCACCCTTGGTAGAGTACTGTGTTGTCATAGCTCACAGCAACCCCAAATTCTTGGGCTTAAGTGAATTTCTTGCCTCAGCCGCCCAAGTAGCTGGGACTACAGGCGCCTGCCACAACTCCCAGCTAATATTTTTGATGTGGTTGTTGTTGTTGTTTAACAGGCCCAGGCTGAGTTTGAACCTGCCAGCCCCGGTATATGTGGCTGGTACCCTAACTACTGAGCTCTGGGAGCTGAGCCAAGGGTATTAATTTCAACATGAGTTTGGGAGGAGACTGACATTCAACCCATAGTAGGGTTAATAGTAGTAACCTAATTTGGGATCCAGCTCTTGGAAGCGAATCATTGCTGTTCATTACTGTGCTTTTCCTTGATCTGCAACCAACACATTTCTACTCCATCTGCCTGACTCCTGTGTCTGCTCTCAATTTACCCTGTGCTTGGACAGGGAAAAAGGGGTGCTATTTACTAGTCTCCAAAACCTCAGCAGTCAATTTAGAAGTTTTTCCCTTTGTAAATTTTTTGAGCTGAGCCTTAGCCAGGAGCACCCAAGACCAAGTCCCAAGGGGATAAAGGAGGTCCACACAGTGGTGGGAAGCCGCCAGTTATCTCTATACAGAAGTATTTTCTTCCTCATTTCAGCATACATCTGGGTTGCATGCGCTGGGTTGTATGTTTTCCACGTATAAGATGCTAGATTTTCCCAGGGACGCTTACCTAGACTCCACGACCAATAAGGAGCCGTTAAAGTTGCCAGGGCCAAGCCTTCTACTTTATATCCAGCACAAGCAGAGACGTTCGGAACACGAAGCCACACGATACTTCAAACTTTGGAGTTAGAAAGGCAAATCAAGCTTCAAACCAAGTTTCTAATCCAGACCCCACAGTGACTAGCTGTGACCTTGAGTAAGTTGTACCTCCTTTTAAAGCCTTGATTTTTCCTTCCATAAAATGGGCTAGGGATAAAGAGTTGCTTTGTGAGTTCACTTTGCCTATGAGTGAAATAATCTTTCAGCTATTCCTTTTTATGTGTTTCCCACATACCAGTCCTGGGCACTGGGCAGGCCTGTATGTTGTGGATATTAAGAAAAAATGTGCGCTGTGCCCTCTGCAGTTGTGGCACAAAGAAGGCAGAATGGCTGCCCTCTTCTTTAGACCCAGGAAGCTGACTCCAGAGACCTGGGCAGGTGGTCAGACTGAGTCCCAAAGTATGGCTTCTCGGCTGAGTCAGGCATTAATTATCACGGATGTTTCTAGGCTGGTCCTGCCCCAGCCTTGAGTCCATGGGCTGTTCCTCAGGGGGAGGGTGGACCTGTGGTTCACCCCCAGGTCTACCAGCAATAGCTCCATCCCTGGCGCCATCTTCCTGAACAAAGAGCAGAACCGTCTGCACCCCCAGGACCAAGAAGCAGTAAAAGGCCATAAATGAATGGGGAAGAGCTGCCATAAACCAACCAGAGTCTTAGTAGTTTCCTTTCTGATAAGGGCTTCAGGGGTTCCAAGGAGACTACTGTGATTTCCCAGCCCGGGTCCTGTGTCCTAGATATTTGAATCCCCGGTTCAGAGTTCACTAAGAGAAGATGAAGCAGGAGAAACCCTTAGAGAGGGCAGGAAAGGACAGGAGGGCACATCTGAGTGAAGGCCAGAGGTGGGCTGCAGAAGGGGGTGGAGTGATAACCAGTTCAGGATGGCTCAGGTGAGAAGGCCAGGTCCTCTGCGATCACCTTGCTCACTGCCCCGCCCAAGCCCCTTGTTGGACACTGACATTATCAAGCTATTTCTCAGGAAACTCAGGCTTAGAGGCGGGAGGCCCTGGCACCCGGCCTGCAGGGTGTGGTACAGATGCAAGTGTGGGCCTCCTGGGCAGCACTTCCGCGGGGTTTCAGGAATGGTAACAGCAGAGCCTTTGCTCTATCAGAGCGTGGGGCCTTGTGTGGCTGCATAGATCTCATGTCCACAGAGCTGGCCCTGTCTAGAGGGGTCCAGACACTTGGCAGAGGTTACAGGGAACAGTGGTGCAAGCCAGATGTGAACACAGAGCAGTGAGAAAGAACAAAGTTTGGGTTGGTCCCCCAGTTCCTCCCCTTCTTCTGGACAATGCTACCACCAGCCACAGACAGAGGTTCAGAGAGGGTAAGTCAACAGTTTGAGGTCACCCTGTGCCCCAAGAGGTGAGTTCTTTGGATAAGGCAGAGAATTCAGGATGGGCCAATATCCTAGGAGGTGTCAACCCCCACTTGTGTTTTTGGACACCCTTCTAGGGCAGTGGCAGCTCCCGGGCTGAAGGGGAACTGCTGCATGAATGTCCTCCAGGACGGAGGTGTGCACTTTGCCACCAGACACTCTCCTGCCTTGGGGCCCAGAGCTCAGGGCGCCGGTCTTTTGGTCTTTTGCAAACAGGCGTTTCATAAAGGCTCAGGTCCGGTGCTAGCTCTCCCTTACTTGAGTGATGGGAGTCTGTGCTCACAGGCCAAAACCCCCGAAGGCAGCTGGTTTGAGCTGCTGTCTTTGAAGACCATCAAACTAAAGAGGCGATTGAGAAGATTAATTTTCCATTTGTCTACATGTTCTCACCAACTGAAGGCATGACTTGGGGGGGTGCGTGGCGAGCGTCCAGACTGGCCTCGGAGGCCACATCACAGCTCTGGCTCAGGCTCCCTCTGTGACCAGGGACAATGAGGCTGCCCAAGGTCCTCTTCTGCACAAGGAGAGTATCTCAGGCTTCCTGCCTCTTACATCGACAACTCTTCATTCCAGTCTTTGCCTCCTCCTCACTGCAGAGCCCCGCTGTGGGAGGCACCGCCCAGTGGCCAGATCTGTCAGATAAGAGGAGCAAAGACTCCAGAAGGAACAGATTGTTACCACTCCCTCCTCCACCCTTTTCACAGCCTGGCTCATCTCTGGTTTCCCTGGAGGCCGCCCCGCCCCGGGAGGGCAGAGGGGCTGGTCTGCGGCCTTGAGCCCTCAGGTGCAGCACGCAGGGCAATAGCATGGACACAGGCATTCCCTCATTCCCTGTGGCCTCTTCCAAAGAGTCCTCACGCCCCCAGGAGAAAGACCAGCTTTCCCAAAGACACCCAGAGCTAACAATGACTCTAGGATGTCATCTTGTGCATTCCTGAAACTATTCCAAGCATTCAGGGTTATGTATAATGGTAGGAATTTGAAACTAACATTTATGCCTGCGGAGGATTGATGAGGTCAATCATATACACTAGCAGCAGTACCTAGGGACGCGATGTAGTCACTGAGAAGACAACGGAGTCGTAATGATATTAGAAGTGCTTATGATCTGGGCGGCGCCTGTGGCTCACTGAGTAGGGCGTGGGCCCCATATACCAAAGGTGGCGGGGGATATCGTACCGCGGCATCACAGCTCACAGCAATCTCAGGCTGTTGGGCTCAAAGAATCCTCTTGCCTCAACCTCTGGAGTAGCTGGGACTACAGGCACCTGCTGCAACACTCTGCTAGTTTTCTATTTTTAGTAGAGACTCGGTCTGGTCTGGTCTGGAACTCCTGATCTGAAGCAATCCACCCTCCTTGGGCGCCCAGAGTGCTGGGATTATAGGTGTGAGCCACTACCACACTCTTTTCTCACTTTTTATACTTGTTTTTGTGCGCTCCCGGCTGGCCACCATGACCCTTTCCTGAGGACCTGCGAGGATGTTTATTTTGCACCATGTGATTCCTACCCCCTTTCTGCGTCCCAGGTCCCTGGCACAGTGATTGGACTACACTGGTTGCGTCACTCGTGGGCAGTCCATCATAGCCTGGTCAGCACTGCGTGAATTGAGAAGTCTGTCCTAGAAGGACAAGCTGAGTTGTTCTGCTTGTCTCTTGAACTCAAGATTTTTTTTTTTTATAGAGACAGTCTCACTTTATCGCCCTCGGTAGAGTGCTGAGGAATCACACAGCTCACAGCAACCTCCAACTTCTGGGCTTAGGTGATTCTCTTGCCTCAGCCTCCCGAGTAGCTGGGACTACAGGCGCCCACCACAACGCCTGGCTGTTTTTCTGTTTTTGCAGTTCGGCAAGGCCGGGTAGGAACCCACCACCTCCCGTATATGGGGCTGGCGCCCTACTCACCGAGCCACAGGTGCCACTCTTGAGCTCAGAAATTTGAACAGAGAAACAAAGAGAAAATTGTGCTCCCTTCGGCTGAAGCCATGGAAAGAGACCAGTGTATGAATGGCCACTGGGGGTGGAGACTCAGAGAAGTGAGGAGAAAGCAGGTGCAGGGGACGTGTCCCCTAGGGATAGAGCAGCCGCCTTGACCTTTGTGGGCTTCCAGCTCCCGGCCAAGCAACTTCATTCTTGCAACACGTCCATCTTCCTTTAAGGGCAACTGAGGGGTGCTCTGGTCTGAACAGTGTTATCTTGCACTTTACAAAATTTCTATGAATTTGTACCACTTTTACTAAAATAATGAATTACCACCAAGGGATTCCAGAGCATCTTTGGGTGACCCTCCCATTTTGGAATGTCTTCTTCTATCTAGTCAAATATTTTTAAATCACTTTGGTGAGTGTGTCTTCTCCAGGCCTATGGCTGTTGGGATACTGTGCAGGCCTGGAAGTTAATTTGGGGGCTACGGCATCAGAGAGTCCCAGCCAGGGGTTGTTGCAGACAACCTGTTCGAGACACTGTCAGAAATGGCATCCGTGAAAGGCACCCTGGGACTGCTAGGCTTAGGCTGAGTGCTCACGTGGTCTCTGTCCACAGTCGTGTGCACCCACGCGTGCATGCGCGCACACACACACACACACGTGCAGACCAAAACACGGCAGTCTGGAAATACCAGACAAGAAAATGGAAGAAAATATATAATTAGGTTTATAGAATTTGAAGTCCATTTCCTTAGCAGGGGAACTTTAGTTGGCGAGTACGGACAGATAAGAGGAATATATTTCCATTCCCCACCAGGCCTCCCTCCTTGAAGTGTCTGTTCTTCCTACTTCCTGCTGTCTCAGACTCTGGGCCGTGACTATGGATTTGAAAGGTGCAGCGGAGTGGCCTCAAATGTTCTTCCTCCCGGATAAAATGCACACAAGACGTTCATGAATTAGCTTTTCTAGACTTTCTTCCTGCCTGCCTGAAGACAGCTGGGCAGAAGCAGCCTTGAGTGAGTGAAGTGGGGAAAAGGGGTGGGGAAGATGGAGGGGGGGAGGGTGGACTTCTCACAGCATCCTGGCTTATGCTCCTCTCTCCCTCAGACCCCCTGACCCCTGCCCTGGGCAGCTGGGAAGAGAACAGGTGTGATGCAGTCGGACAAAAACTGGCTTTGGAGACCTCAGATCTGAGATTATATTCCAAGCTCCCCAATGGAAACAATGTGAGTTTGAGCAATTTTTTTCACTCTTCCTGAGCCTCAATTTTGTTCCTGCAAAATGGGAACAAACCACTCTGTTACTGGAAGGATAAAATGGGAAAATGGACATGAAGGTCTATGTATACAGTAAGTGCCCTGTAAATGGTTACTCGCCCCCTCCCCCGTCTGGCCTCCTCATCGGAAAATATCCAGGATCCTCTGGGAGCCCAGTGGGGATGGGAACAGTCACCCCCGGGCCAGGCGGGTGGCTAACGTCAGCCCCTTCCACAGCAGACTGACTGCTCACTTTGCCGTCAATAGGCAGTGCTGTCCCTGCCCAGGGAAGAGTGAGCAGCCGACTCTGCAACCAGGTTCGGAAACACGTGTCAGACCCAATTCCAACCAGATGAGGCTGGCCTGCTTCCCACAGCCGCTTTCCATTCGAGCTCTGGCCAGGGTGAGCCTGGCCCAGATCCCCTCCACCCATAGCCTGGCCTGTTTGTTCCCCAGAGTCCTTGAGCCCAGACTGACAAGCTCACCTCTTTCTCCTGAGGCTTCATTCAGAAGGTGCAAACCATGAGTCATGGAACCCGGTGCTGCTGGGGAAGGTAGCAAGGGTAGGTGCGAGCTCTAAGGGCACAGCAACATCCAGAGAACTGTGTCTGCCCATCCCGCAAGCAAGGCCTGTCCTCTCCCTGACGGGCAGGGGAAGGCGCTGGGCAGAGGGAGAGGCCAAGAGACGCTCTTCCCCCACCATGACCTGCAGGGAGCCATCAGCCTCCTCCAGGGAAGTGGAACATCTCCCATACAGCAGACAAGCCCCAAGCCCGAGGCAGTTGGCCAGGGCCAGTGACTTCTCTTTGCTAGCTAAAAATGGTGGCTGAAAAAATACGCACCACCACCACCTAAAAACACCCCACTAGAGAATGCGGCATACCAACAAAGAGTCACAGAAGGAGAGGAAATCCAAATGTTTTGAGTTTAGCTATTAAGCATAGTTTCCAGCGAGTGTATTCATGTCTTGAAATGAAACAGATGAAAGCAACATGTGTCAATGGTTGTAGGAAGGCAATAATGTCATCAACAGGAAATAAAGAAATTGAACACTGAAGCCTCAGCCCAGAATTTAACTCTTCTCCTGCCTGGGTCCCCGGGGCTTCCTGTGTGGAAGACTGAGGAAGCTTCCTGGGTGACTGGCTCTCCGCCACTCTCAATCTTCCCCCAAAGTCCCTGAGGACCCCCCGCAGGGATCAGGGGCACCTGAGAAGGCTTTGCTTATTTCTTAGGGGATGATGGCCTCGGAAAGGGGGCGACATGCAAGGGGCTCTGAATAGGCTGAAGAGGAAGCCTGCAGCGTTGGCCTCCGTGAAGGGGTACAAAACCTTGGCTGTGGGACCACGGCTGAGAGTTCCTGGCAGGGGCAGAGCCCTCTGTTGGCTGAAACAGCTTAGCCAAGGCCAGTGTGCTGGCACTAAAAAGGTGGGTGGCACCACCAGGGAGTCCTGCAGGCCCCAGGAGGCTCTAAGCGCCACTCAGAGCCAGGAGGTAGGAGATCCCTTCTCACCCAACTCTCCACTCAATCCCTCACCCAAAACAGAAGAAAGAGAGTTCCACTCGCCCCTCTGGCTGACCCCGGAGGACCGCAGGAAGAATGGTGACTTTGGGCTCAGAAAGGTGAGGCTTATGTCCACGTGACATGGGAGTGGTCGGGATGGTGCCTCCAGACAGCCTTGCTGCTTTCATCTCAGATGAATCCACACAGTTCAATTTGGGGATGCCTGCCTCATGCCTGACTCTGTTTGTCACACACCAATGCTACATCAAATTTAAAATTCAGGCGGCGCCCGTAGCTCAGTGGGTAGGGTGCTGGCCACATACACAAGGGCTGGCGGGTTTGAACCCGGCCTGGACCTGGCAAACAACAACAAATACAACAAATATAACAAAGCATAGCTGGGCATTGTGTTGGGCGTCTGTAGTCCCAGCTACTTAGGAGGCTGAGGCAAGAGAATCACTTAAGCCCCAAAGTTTGAGGTTGCTGTGAGCTGTGATGCCACAGCACTCTACCCAGCGTGACAGATTGAGACTCTGTCTAAAAAAAAGAAAAATTAAAAAATGGAACAGATGAAGCAGAATAACAATCAAAACAGATTGAGTAGGACCATGCAGAGTCAGCATTAGTCAATCCAGTTTTAGACCTGGTCTTAGTGTGCTCAGGCCCAGTGGTGTCAGAAAGTACTGTGGGCTTCAGCTATCCCCTGCATCAGAGTCCTTCAGGAGGTCTCCACAGATCCAGGATCCAGAGCTATTCTCCAAGAACTCAGGAGGTTAGATTTAGGGGTCAGCAGCTTAGTTTACTGCTTTTAGACTGGCCTAAACCATATCCTAAAAATGGATAAAATTAATGGATGGATATGCCTCAATTTCTTCTCTTATGATTAAAAATAAAAAACACAAAAATAGGACGGTGCCTGTGGCTCAGTGAGAGGGGCACCGGCCCCATACACCGAGGGTGGCCGGTTCGAACCCAGCCCCAGACAAACTGCAACAAAAAAATAGTTGGGTATTATGGCGGGCACCTGTAGTCTGAGCTACTCAGGAGAATGAGGCAAGAGAATCACCTAAGCCCAAGAACTGGAGGTTGGTAAGAGCTGTGATGCCATGGCACTCTACCCAGGGCGACAAAGAGAGACTCTGTCTCTACAAAAAATAAATGAAAAAATAAATAAATAAATAAATAAAACACAAAAATATTTGACAGGTCTCAATGCTGGATTCTAGTACAGGACTTTTAATATTCTCCCAGAAATGTACATGTTTGGGTTAATGTACCCATGAGTATTAGTCAGCTTGGGATATCACAGCAAAATGCCACAGGCTGAGTGTTTGAAACAATAGACATTTACTTCTCACATTTGTGGAGACTGGAAGTCCCAGGCCACAGTACCAACCATTTTGGTTCCTGGTGAGGGTTTTCTTCCTGGCTTGCAGAGGGCTACCTTCTGGCTATGTCCTTACATGGAAAGAGAGAACAGGCTTTCTGGTGTCTCTTTCTGTGAGGGCACTAATCCTATCATGGGGGTCCCACCCTCATGACCTCATCTAAATCTAATTATTACCCAAAGGCCCTGTCTCTAGAGATTGGGGGTTAGGGCTTGAATGTATGAATTTTGGGGGCACAATTTAGTCCATAGCTCTGTTTCATGGAGCTCCCCAGGGAGGGTAGGTACCTGTCACATGCATGCTGGGAGAACTGAAAGTAATGGTCAACATAGGCTTTGTCCTCCAGGAGCCCTCATTTTGTGAGAAAGCAACACAGAGACAAGGGTAAGGGCTAAGGTTGAGATGGGCACTGAGCCCCCCTGTATGAGAAGATGAAGGGGCAGGACCAGCCCAAGGAGGGTAACCTGGAACAGCTTCAGCAAAGGCTAGGGAGCCAGAAGCAGTCTTGAGAGTCACACAGCCCCCCACCAAGCCATATGGCACAAAGGCAAGGAGGTGTCTGGAGTAGAGACTGGTGTGGCCACATCAAAGAGAAACCAGACTCTCCACCAGGAGCATGGCCTTGACTTTACAGATGAATTGTCCAAAATGGGTAAGCAGGGGAGCTAGGCAGCCTGAGCTGTGTTTTAGACAAAATGAGAGGAAGGACTTAGGAAGGAGGGCCCCATGGGGCTCTATCACACTAATCTAAGTGATTATACTTGTTTAGACATTTACATTTGATTTCTGCAACTGTCTTAGGTTGGGGTCTCCAGAACTCTCTTAGGTTGAGCCCAAGATGGAATTCATGTGTCTTATTAGGAATCAGTCTCAGGAAAAACCTGTAGGGGGCCCAAGAGCAGGGAACAGAAGGCATCTGCTTCCCATGTGAGACAGCCCCATACACATAGGTCTTGGCAAGGACCAGCTGGGAATTAGCGCTTGGGAAGAACTTGTATGATTCCCATCTAGGATGTCAAGGAAAGCCCCAGACTGGATGGCCAATCAGCTCCTTTTCCAGGATTATGGGAGCCTTATGACTCTGAAAAATTCCTTGCAGCTGGGAAGGGGCCAGGGACTTGGCAAAGAAAGGAAGGCCAGCCCCTCACAAGGTAACCATGAACCATGTTGATGGCTCCGACAGGGCTTTGCTGAGGAGACTCAGAGGCCAGGCGAGGGCTGCCATCGACTGGCTCACTGAGCAGAGGGAAGGCCAAGTCCCCATCCGTGGGTGACTCACTACCCATTATCTCCACAGCAGGATGGCTCCACCTGCCCTACTCACCTTTAAGATTGTTACAAGGATAAAAATGGGATTTTAGCCGGGTCAAGCTCTCTAGGAATGTTCACGCTTGTTGTAAAGTCTACCATGTACTCCACTCCAAAATAGTGAGTAAGGTCAGACAAGGGCCAGCAGGGAGGGAAGTGACATTTACAGAATGTGCTCCACAGGTTGGTGGCTGCCCTCGCAAAGATGAGAAGGTACATGGGTTAGAACTTCACTAATTGATCACTGAGCATTTGAGTCAGCTCTTCAGACTTGAGGATAAAGAGAGATCAAAGTTGGCCAGTGAATGAGACTTCCATAGGCCTTTAGCCAGGGCCAGTGCCAGCCCCCTGGCAGCCCTCCCTCCAGACACACTCAGCCAGGCATACGTGAGTTCTGAGTCTGACCTACTACCTCCAGGCCCAGGCCAGCCTTCCACAGGGCTCCAGTCATCTGTGAGTGGGGGAAATGAGGAAAGGGCTTGCGGGCAGCTGGAGTAAGGCAGCACGTAAGCTTATGCCGAGGGCTAGGGGCTTTCTAGTCAGGCCAGGGCTGGACAGTCGCCCTGGGAGCTCTGCTATACACTATGCACATGGGACTGAGCCTAGGGGCCATCTAGTATCAAATCTAACCTCTTCCCTGTTGTAATCGAGTAGAGAAGCCATCATCTTTCTTTTTTTTTTTTTTTTTTTTGCAGTTTTTGGCCAGGGCTGGGTTTACACCCATCACCTCCGTCATATGGGGCCGGTGGGTGCCTTACTCCTTTGGGCCGTGGGCACCACCCCAAGACATCATCTTTCTGTTGGAAAATCAAGGCTGTGGATGATGTGGGTTAGGGGACCTGTCCTTTTTTCTCTTCTGCTTGACAGATCCTCTGTATCCTGTCCCTACTACACCCATAGGTAGGACATTTCCCTCTGAAACATTCAAACCTGGGCCCCAGACCCATTTACAAAGCCTCGTCATTGTGGATCTCCAAGATCACAAAAAGAAACATTTTAAATTATGTGTATAACATCTAAAGTTTTTTTTTTTTCTTTTTCTTTTTTTTTTGAGATAGAGTCCCACTCTGCGCCTTGGGTAGAGTGCTGTGTTCTCATACCTCACAGCAACCTCAAACTCTTGGACTGAAGTGATCCTCCTGCCTCGGCCTCCTGAGTAGCTGGGACTGGAGGCACCAGCCACAATACCTGGCAAGTGTTTCTATTTTAGGTAGAGAAGAGGTCTCGCTTTTTTGCTCAGGCTGGTCTTACCTGCCTTGGCCTTCCAGAGTGCTAGGATTACAGGCGTGAGCCACCAGCCCAGCCCTACATCTAAAGTTTAGATCCAGAGGTGGTCCAGTCTGCAGGCCCCCGAAGGCCTCATGCTGATTTTATGAGAATGTTTGTCTTTTTGCTTATCTGTGGTGTCAGATATCACAAAAAGTATGTACTGGGCTTTTTTTTTTTGCTAATCAGCTTTCCTTAGTACTTAATGTGTGGCAGAGGAAAGAAAAAGGTTAGACACCCCTGATTGTTGTCAGGAGACTCTGTATAACCTCTGCCAGCTTCTCTGTTGGGGTTTGGGCCCTATGTTACTGTGGGGACCCTGATGCCCCTAAGGTGGGGATAAGAGTGATGGGTGGGAGTCCATCAGTTGCTCCAGGGTGGCCAGACTCCCCATGGACACAGTATCAAATAAAAAAGAGCTCTTGACCGTGAGCTCCTTAAGGGCAAGGGTGAGATTCATTCCCTTTCACCTTTCTAAAACCTCATGTAAGGCAGATACCCAGCACTTAGCACTTAGGTGCTCTTGATTCCTGATTCACCATATGCCCCTGGAGGAAATGCCAATCTGAGAGGCCTTGGGACTTGTCCATGCTAAATTGGTCAGAAAATGTCAGAGTGTGGACTTGAGCACAATGTCTGTCTGACTTCAAAGTCTGGGCTTCCTCCAAGACATCACACGTGTGTCTGAACTAAGACATCTGGGTTACAACATCATAAAAACCAAAGGTTGGCAATACGTTCCCAGCATCCAGTTTCACACATGGACTAGTTCTGTCCCAGAGCTGAGGCCTGTGACCCTGACCTGAGGCACATCTTTGCTGATAGGGGTTCTGGGTAAGAGAAGAAGGACAGAAGGCTCCTGTCCACGCAGCTCCCCAGGGCAGGTGCAGGGTGGGGAGGGCAGGCCACACTAAGGATGTTTCCAGTTCCCACCAAGTTCTCTCCTCTGTAAGAGTACACAGGGCTCTGTGCATAGTATCGAAATTAGCAGATGATTTTTTTAAAATTTTGGGTTCGATTGTGGAACGAATCACCCCCATTTCCTCAGGCTATACTGAACATGCATTATCATTTCCCAAGAACAAATCAAATGCAATGAACTGACTGAACAGCCCTCACTGGCGTGGTCTGGAGGATGCATAACCCACATGTGATCAGGGAAAGCCTATTTTGGCCCATGTACACACAGCTGTACCTTAACATGCCCTTCATTGGGGGACACTCTCTGTGATCTCTCTGGCAATGCAGGCACAGTTGGTCAAAGTGTGCTTTTATGAGCTAAAAAAAGGAAGAAAAGTTTAACCGGCTCGGCGCCTGTGGCTCAACGGGCTAAGGCGCCAGCTATCTACACCTGAGCTGGCGGGTTCGAATCCAGCCCGGGCCCACCAAACAACAATGACAGCTGCAACCAAAAAATGGCCAGGCGTTCTGGCGGGCGCCTGTAGAAGAATCATTCAGAAGAGTCACAAAACAAGAAGTTGGTTCTT
>CAUYON010144056.1:0-28916 GCA_963573935.1 Arctocebus calabarensis
AGCCCGGCCTGGTGGCAGGCACCTGGAGTCCCAGCTACTCTGGAGACTGAGGCAAGAGAATCAATCACCTAAGCCCAGGAGTTGGAGGTTGCTGTGAGCTGTGTGACGCCACGGCACTCTACCGAGGGCGATAAAGTGAGACTACAAAAAAAAAAAAGAAAGAAAGAAAAAGAAAGAAAGAAAAAAAATGAAATTCTGGGGTAGGCCTCTGGGAGTTGCACCGAGTCAGTGGAGCCATCTAAACACGGTCCCCCAGCACGTGTTTGGTGAGGAGTGTCCGGCAAGGTAGAGCCCACTTTGGTCTCTTTTTCTTTTTTTTTTCTTGAGATGGAGTTTCAGTCTGTTGCCCAGGTAGAGTGCAGTGGCGTCAGCCTACCTCACAGCAACTGCAAACTCCTGGGTTCAAGTGATCCTCTTCCCTCAGCCTCCCCAGTAGCTGAGACAGAATCTCTTGCTTAGGCTGCTCTCAAACTCCTGAACTCAAGCCATCCTCCCATCTTGGGCTTCCAGAGTGCTGGGATTACAGGCGTGAGCCACCGCACCAAGTCCAAGGACAATGACAGTGTTTTAGCAGACCCAGGCTGGGTTCGAACCCGCCACCCTGGGTGTATGTGGCTGGTGCCGTAACCACTGTGCTACAGGCACCGAGCCAGCAATGACAGTGTTTTAAGCAAGTGGTTTACGCTCAGTGAGAACTTCACCAAGAGGCAGAAGAGAATCGCTGCCTCCTGGACGTGCAGCCACCATGATGTTGGGGGTGGTGCGTAATTGGAAAATCTCAAGCAGTCTCTTTTTAGTGGTTACCACAACTTCAGCTACTTCTCCATCCCGTCCTGCTGGGATTATTATAATGGACTGGTCAGAGCACCTCTGTGTTCTGACTTAGCCTCGTCTGGTAGTAAAATAAACAGAGAAGTCCCCAAGAGGAAGGTGGAGAGGGAAGAGCCCTTGGTGCACTCAGGGATGACTCTCAGCTCCGAGGACACAGCTCTGAAAGAAAAGACAGAATTTCTGCCCTGCGGAATTTCCACCCAGGTCGGGCTGGTCGGTGAGCCTCTGGCTGCAGGAGGAACCCACAGGCAGGCCCATCAGCCATGAAGGGTGAAAGAGAGGCCAGGCAGGAAGGTTGGGGAGTGTCTTAGGGCAGGCTCCCCAGAAACAGGCCCAGAGCTAAGGATTTGCAGGAAAGTGGCCCTCAGGAAGTGCCCCCAAGAGAAACCCACGGTGGAGGTGCAGTGGGGGTGAGGGAGGGAAGAGACAAGATAAGTGTCCAAACCAAGTGAATTCCCTGGGTTGGGGTAACTTTGGGTCCGTCTGAAAGGGAGTTTGAGGTTGGTGCAGGCCTCACATCCGAATGGTCCTGACCAGGCCTGGGAAGCTGGAGTAGTTACACGTCAGCAAATAGCATTCACAGGTCAAGGCCTGACCCTGGGGGTCTCCTTGGTCACCGTGTACCAGACGAACCTGCTCCTCAGCACGAAGGTCTCCTCCAGCTGGCCACGTGGGACGCGATCTCGTCTCCTGAACCCCCTCCAGAGGACCGAGAGGCCCCTCTGATGGCGGTGTGGTCGTAGCAAGGCCACTGCACAGCTCCCAGGGATTTTCAGGTCTAAGGAAGGTCCAAGAAGTCAGTGCCATGGAGACCTGGTCTGTCGACGCCTTGTGGTCCCCTGGGAGACACCACACACATTAGGGGCAATGGGTCCTTAATTGCAAATATTCTGTCCACTGTAAGCACATCCATGCTTCTCAGATCCCGTGTCCCTATGGAATTAAAATGGCTGTGGGAAACCCTGGAGGTGGTGGTCTTCTTCCTGGGCATTGCATAAAAAGTCCCGAGCAGATACGTCAGCCAGCACACTGTGCCACGCGCACCCCACCCTGCACTCTGGGGGCTCTTTGTCTTTGTGGGTGTGAGGTTACTGAGCCCTCCCCACGCCTGCCGAGGGCTTGGCTCATGACACCACAGTGGGCTCTCAAGCCACCTGGGAAACAGGCCCCGTCACGCCCTCCATTTACTGATGAGGGAATGAGGGGGTCAAATTCTTTACCCAAGGACACCCTGCTCGACGCAGCAGAGCTGAAGGTATTCCAACCTAGCTTAGTCAAAATTCTGCTTTGGCTTATTTATTTATGTATTTATTTTTTAATTTTTGAGACAGAGTCTCACTCTGTTGCCCAGGCTAGAGTGCAGCAGCCTTACACTCCTGGGTTCAAGCGACCCTCCCGCTTCAGTCTTCCGAGGAGCTGGCACGACAGGCATCTGCCACGACACCCAGCTAGTTTTTCTATTTTTAGTAGAGATAGGATCTCGCTCTTGCTCAGGCTGGTCTCCAACTCCTGAGCTCAAGCAGTCCACCGGCCTCTGCCTCCCAGAGTGCTAGAATTACAGGCGTGAGCCACTGCGCCTGGCCGAAATTCTGATTTTTCCACATCAAACTATTCATTTGTGGAGATACTACTATTTGGTACTTTGATCGAAAAAACGGGAAGTTGCTCACAATAAAAAGCTCCCTTCACTTATCTCAGAGACGAGGATAGGCTGGGTGGCTCACTACCTTGTCTCCTACCTAGCTGTTATTGAGGTATGTTGCTACCTTAATTCTAAGGGAGAACATGAAATAAAGGTGGCATTTTCAATCAACTAAGATGGACAATTGCGTAAATGCTGTTGAGCTCATCTCTCCATTTGAAATGAAAAATTAAGGGTGGAGCTCTAGCTCCTAGGGACACCTTCAGTCTTTGGGTGAGTTTGAAAAAGACGGCCCTCTGGGCACAGTCCTTGGCCTACAAAAGGTGCCCTGGGCAGATATCCCAACTCAAGTGTCGCAGGGCTGGGGCCTGGGGAACCATCCACTGGTCGTATGTTATAGTTGTGCTGCACTTTCACGCACGGAATAATCCAGATGAATGGAAAGCCTGCAAATGAATAAGTACACGTGTGTGAACAGGTAAACTACATATATGGACAGTAAAGTCTTAGCAGAAAATAGGAGACTATTTATTACTACAAGTAAGCAAAAGACATAATAAAAACTTCAATAAATTTGATTTTATCCTCAGCAGAAACTTAACAACATTTTTTTAAAAACCAGTATGAGAAAAAATATTTGAAATACATGAGACAATGGATTTGTATCTGCAACATGGGCAATTTCATAAGAGAAAAATCAAGAAATCCCCAAATAGGCAACAGATAAATGAACAGGCAATTCCTTGGAAAAAGAAACAGAAACAGACAACAAAACCACAGATATGGCAAAGCAAATTAAAACAAAACAAAACATTTCTACTCGTCAAATTGGCCAAAGCTTAAACGTGTGATAATACCAAACATGAACAAGTGTCACGGACACTTTGAAGGTGGCCGGCAGGGCAGCACAGAAGGGCACAGCCCTGGGTGGCCACGTGGCCTCCCCTCAGACCTCGTGCCTTTCACAGTGCTCGGGGACACACACAGGTGTCTGTCACAGCACTGCCTGTGACAGCTCAACCCTGGCAACTACTTGAGTGTCTATCAGAATAGAGCAATACATAGACTATCCCCATGTGGAAAACTATTACCACTTAAAACAAATGAAGGATGGCTGAATAGTATACTCCATGCTACTAGCACGAAACATTTGAGTGCAAATGTCCTTATCATAAAATGACGTTATTTTCTGGGTAGATACCTAGTAATGGGATTGTGGGATCAAATGAAGGTCTGCTTTTAGTTCTCTGAGGATTCCCATCCTTTTTCCCAAAGAAGCTGTATTAGTTTGCAGTCCCACCGGCAATGTAAACGTGTTCCCTTTTCTCCACACCCTCACCAGCTTCTGCAGCTTTGGGACTTTGTGATGTGGGCCAGTCTCACTCGGGTTAAATGGTATCTCAGGGTGGTTTTGATTTGCATTTCTCTGATGAGAGTCCATGAACATTTTTCAAAGTTTTTTTTTTAAAGGCAAAGTTCTTCCCAGGTGCTACCACATCCCCCAGGTGACCCTCTACAAGTGGCATGGAGGAGCCTCCATTACCTTTTTGTTTTCACAGTGACTGTTCCTGGGGACAAAGGTCATTTGAGCATTTGAAGGAAGCCCATTATTTTCCACACTACTTTAGAAAAGCCCTACATGGCTCGGCGCCTATGGCTCAACGGGCTAAGGCACCAGCCACGTACCTGAACTGGCGGGTTCGAATCCATCAAACAACAATGATGGCTGCAACCAAAAAAAAAAATGACCGGGCATTGTGGTGGGCACCTGTAATCCCAGCTACTTGGGAGGTGGAGGCAGGAGACTCGCTTGAGCCCAGGAATTGGAGGTTTCTGTGAGCTGTGATGCCACGGCACTCTATCCAGGGTGACAGCTTGAGGCTCTGTCTCAAAAACAAACAAACAAACAACAACAAAAAACCCTACATGGAATGCAGGCAGAAGGCACCCTGGCCCTGCAGAAGCAGATGAAGAGAGAGCTGTCTGGATCATGTAGCGTTTAGGGCCTGGAGGTAGGTTTCTTCCCACTGGTCTGGGCGTGTCAAGGCCCACCACACCTCAAGGCCAAGTTGAAGCTCTTGGGGAATAGAAATTCCATAGCTGGGAACCAAGGCTTGACTTTTCCCACACCCTAGGTTCCAAGTCTTCATGGTATCAGCAACACATCCCTCTTCAAACCACTGATAACATTCCTGAGACGTGGAATTTGAAGAGCGCTGTATCAGAACTTGCTCTATAAGCACGTTCTTGTTTTATTTTTACTTGACCTTCAAGGGAAATTTTCTCTTTTTATCTAACCCTAAAAGAAAGAATAAAAGATGTGGGGGCCTCCCTTTTCCCTCCTCCCGCCAGCCTCCCACGTCACACAGTATAGAGATTGTTTCTCCCCTCCCGTTAGAGGAGTAAACATAGCACATGGTGGGCAAGTCTCTAGAGGAGGGTCTGGGGAGACAGGAGAGGGGCGCTAGACCCTGGAGGGCCAGGTCCCTGCTGCAGGCGAGTAATGACTCCAGCCGGGAGGCATCTAAGTTCATTTTAAGTGTCTTTTAGCATCAGCTCTCCACTTAACAATCGCATTAATATAGAGTTATAACTTGAATATGAAGAGAAGTAGGGAGCACTTTGGTTTTAATGTCTTTGTCCTTTTTAATCCTCTGACAACCCTCCCTTGATTGCAGCAGCTTTGGCTTTGGGGATTTAGGAATGGGCACAGCCAGATGGTCCCAGCCACTTGCCCAGGGTGATCTAGCCATCAGAACTGGCCTCCTTTGGTGGGTGTCCTCAGAGAAGGTAATCTGGAGTCCAGACGGGACTTGAAGGCAGGTCTTTCTGAGCCCCAAACTGGGGTGCTCACCCTGCTGCACGCTGCCGAGCCACCAGGAGCTGCACGCCCGACTGTACAAGACTACGTGAAGAGCAGTCTCTGCCTTCGGAGAAATGACTCACGATGGTTACAAAGTAGCGCAAATTAGCATGGAGTCCTGGAGCAGACCAGCCCTCAGCAGGCCCAGCCTTGCCCAGGCTCAGCTTTGGGGGTGACCTCACAGGGCTGGGGGAGAAGGTGGGCCTCCCCAGATGGTTCTCTTGCCTTCTCAGCCAGTGCTGGTGCTGGTTCGTGAGCAAAGTCACCCAGGTGCATCCCTCAGGCTTCTGGTGGTTTATTCTACAAGAATGTTCACGTGTCCCGAAGCCCAAAGGCACTGGGGTCCTGAGTAGAATGAGGGAAGGGACCCAGAGACCTGCCCCTGCCATCCCCTCGGCTCTCGTGGTGTCCCCAGCCCCAGCCCGCCCTGCAGCTTCCCCAGAAGTCCCTGGCTCCCGGGAACTAGCACTTCAACGCTGTCATTTTGGAGACTTGCTGTGTAAGGAGGGTCGGCCAGACACAGAGGATGACCGGCTTTCTCAGCCCAAGTCAGCGGCGCTCTCTGTGGAAGGCGACTGTCTCTCGGGCTGGGGCTGCTGTCACTGCTTGAGGGTTTTCTGGGAATGACACAGATGTGCCGAGGTTTCAGCGTGAACCCCCCTGTCTCACCAACCTGGCCCCTGGCAAGCTGGCTGCGCAGAATGACAGCCGGCTGGCTCCGTCTGATGCCGCCGTCCCAGGGGTCCACACCCTCCCTGGTGGCTACACAGGGCAGGAGCACTTGGCTCCCCCTCTCTGCAGATGCGTGAGCAGGCCCCGCCCCTGCCCACGGGGTTCCGGACGGTTTCAGGGCTTGGGGTTCGCACCGTGTGCGTGGGTCTGGAGGATCTTCAGTTGGTAGCAGCAGCTAAGCTGAGGCAAAAACTGGCCTCCCTTGGTGGGTGTCCTCAAAGAAGGTAATCTGGAAGAACCAAGTGTAAGGAATGAGATCAGAAATCTGTAGGAATTAAAAACAAACAAATAAACAAACGCTGGCTTTCTCTGGGAACATTGGGAGAACCACCCAAAATCCCATGGGTGGGGCTGAGGGCAGGGAAGGTTTTGTGCTGATAAGTGTTGTGGTGGAGGGGGCTGCTGGGTGTATAAACCCCTGGCCCTGAACACTAACCCGGAGCATTTGTGAGGTGACTCCCCCCTGTGCTGTCAGCCAGGTGAGTCAGGATGAAGTGGAGGGGAGGGAAGCTGGAGGGGCTGAGAACAATGCCCACTCTCAGCAGGGAAGGTGCCCTGGTGCCCGGGCTCCTTTCAGCTTCATTCTGCCCCGCAGCTAGGTGGCCTCCTGGACCGAGTGCAAGGCTCAGATTGTAGGCTCTTGTTCCTGTCTAGAGAAGGGAGCCAGGGTGGAACTTGGACGTGCAGAGATGTGGCCGAAGATGTGGGCCAAGGTGGTCCTGGGGGGAAGCGGCCTCCTAAGAGGGCAGCAGCTCTTCCCCTGGGAAGGCCACTGGGTTTCTGTGTACAGTTTGATGTGGTGACCTGAGGGTGACGGAGGCGGGGAGGGGACTGTGCCTAGTGACCTGTCTTCCTGCTGGGTGTGCCCGAGGATGTGGCCAGACCCCAGGCAAGGCTCTGCTACCTGGGGAGCTTAGTGTGGTCCCCTGGCCTGGACCATGGCCAAGCCCCCAGCAGAGAAGGGGCTGCAGCAGAGATGAACCCCCCAGTTTGCTTCCACCTTCGTAGTCCTCCATCCATTTTCATATACACAAGCCTTTCTTTTTCTTCTTTCCTAACAATTTTGATGATGAAATATCTTAAGCACACAGAAAATCACACTTTGACATCACTCAGCTCTGTTAAGTCTATTGTTTTGCCATTTCGTTTTAAAAAATAAAATCTCACCAAGGGCAGTTAAAGCTCCTGTCCATAGTCTCAGCTACTCAGGAAGCTGAGGTGGGCGGCTCCCTGGAGCCCAGGAGATACACACATGAGTATAAAGTCTATTGAAACATGTGTGAGGATTATATTCCTAATCCACTTGGTGGTCACCCCTAGACAAGAGAAATGGATGCAGGTATTCAAAGGTCAACTGGCTCAGCTGCTTTCAACGTTGTACTTTGCCAGTAGATTGGGCATCCCAGTTAAGTTTGGCATCTGTATGGTGACCTGTCAGGACAGGGGACCACCAGGTTGCCCAAAGAGAGGTGACCAACCAAGGTCATAAACAGCAGGTCAAAACTCCTGTGCTGATCAGTAGTGGAATGGCACCTGTGAAGAGCCACTGTACTCTAGACTGGACAGTATAGCAAGACCCCATCTCTAGAAATTAAATAAATAAAATTTCACAAGTGGAGGGCCCATGCATCTGGGGAAGGACTGTATCTATATATATGTATCAATAAAACAGTGTATAGTACCATTTTGCATGTCTTTAAAATTGTAATAATGTATATCTTAATCCAACACAGGCAAAGTGGTACTCTTCCAATATGTAGTCAATATAAAAATTACTGATTTTTTTTTGCATTTTTAATTGATATATCATAGTTGCATGCAAGGTGTAATGATCAAATCAGGGTAATCATAATATCTGTCACCTCAAACATGTATCTTTTCTTAGTGTTAGGAAAGTTTTGCGTGGCTTTAAACTTCAAATATTAAAAGTAACACTTTTCAACTTATCTTTTTTTGTGTGTTTAAGAAAAGTTTTTTGAGCTTTTATGCAGATGTGTGTTTATATGTACAGATCGGTTCATTAATTTTGACTGATATGTAGTGTTCTACACCTCAGTTTATTTAGCCATTCTATTAACAGACATTTAGGTGCTTATAATTTGTGCTTTTACAAATAATCATGAAGGAAATATTCCTGTAAAGGTCTCCTTGCCCAGGGGTGAAAGAATTTCACTAGCATACATATGCAGGTTTGTGAATCTTTAGCTCTACAAAATATTGCCAAATTGCTTTCTTTCTTTTTTTATTGTTGAATCATAGCTGCCAAATGGCTTTCTAAAGGGGCTCTAGGAATAATACCCTTCCAGCAGCATAAGAGGTGCTATGGTTTCAATGTCCCTTTCAAAACTAATTTTGAAATGTAATTGCTGTTGTAACAGTATTAAGATATGGGACTTTTCATAATACTTTATGTAACAGTATTAAGGTAGGTTATTAGGTCGTGAGGATGAAGCCCTCATGAGTGGATTCAGCCATTATCTCCTGAGCGGGTTGGTTATCCCACGAGTAGCCTTCTGACAAAAAAGATAAGTTTGGGGCAGTTTCCTCTGTTTCGTCTTTATTTCCTCTCTCTGTCTCACACCCCTATTCCACTTCCCACCTGCTGTCACGAGCTGACCCTCCCCAGGTGCCAGAGCCGTGCTCTTGGATTCCCAGATTCCAGAACCATGAGCCCAATAGATCTCTATTCCTTATAAATCATCCAGTCTATGGTATTCTGGCATAGCAACAGAAAGCAGGCTAAGACAAGTGCCATCCTGTTTCCCCACATCCTGGAATATCTGGCATTGTTGAGCTTAAAAAAAAAAGTGGCCTCGAGATGTGTACAACATGGGATCTCCCAATCATTTGTCTCTCCCCAGACCTCCGTGCTTCTGGAGGCCCCACCTGCAGCTCCTACCCTACTCACACGTGGAGGGGAGGGTGGAGCTTGCAGGCCTGGCTGCCTTCCCTTCCCCCACTGTAAGTCGAGACAGTTCCCAGAGCTGCTCACTGCTCCTCCCTTCTCCACCAACACTGCGTCCTTAAGTGTACGTAGCAGAGCCGTGCAATGCCACCACTCACGCTGGTGACTCCCATATGTATAAACATACCTCTTCCATGTGTATAAACGTCCCACACCCAGGTAATGTGCCATATACCCGGGCATTGTACCCAATAGGTGGGAACTGTAGCAAACTGGTCAACATCTGGAGGTGGTCGACGTAAGGAACTTGCCTGCTGTACTAGTGCATTTGTGTGCTGCATCTCCAGTCTATGAAAATAAGGTCAAATTAAGGAGGTGAAGGAGGCTGCCAGTGTAGCGAGGTGGTCTGCCAAGGTCCAGCTGCAACTCCAACCTGATTGTCAAAAGCTACTGACCAGGAAGCAATGGGATTAAAATTTAACCTTCCCAAAGTCTGACTTGACTTGCCCCTTCAAGCCTAGTTTTCCCCCCTTCTCTCTTCCCAGTCGAGGGTACTGCCGTTTAAATAATTGCTTACACCAAATCCTTGATTCCCTCTTCCCACCACCTCCACATTTAGTCCATCAAGTTACATCTATTCCTAAGCCAAAGTGTTCCTGAATTCTCTTCCCTCTGTTTCCACTGTCATCTCTCCCCGGACCCCTGCAGCTGCTCCTGACACCCACCTCTAGCCAGAAGTCAAGCTTATCTTTCCAGACCACAGACAGAAATAAAATGTGATTCCCCTACTTCGTGAATACCGTGACCTAAAGGCTGACGAGATCGGGTTCCTGACTGCTTCTCCACCCACCTTCCTGGCCTCGGGACTTCCTCTCCAGGTGGAAGGCTCTTCTTTTGTTCTTTTCATGGCACCCTTGACATTCAAGGCTGTATCGCCCATGGTTTCGGTGGCCCCTGAGCTGCTCCCCACAGCATCGCCCTGATCTATCTTTATTCTGGAGCTTCTTGGTGCTCAGTGCTGTGGCCCGTCTGCCCCACCAGCATGTCATCTCCCCGAGAACTGGTATCTTCTCAGCCTGACTTCCCATTTGTAGTGCCTGGCATGCAGTGGGTCTGTAAAGATCTGTCAAATCAATGGATGCATAGTTGGGAGTCAATATTATTTCATTTTATTTTATTTATTTCAGGTTAATGAGGGAGTACAAACTATTGGATTCCATAGTAGGAATTTGTAGGTATGTCCCACACCTAGGTAATGTGCTGTCTACCCGTGCAGTGTACCCAGTAGGTGGGAACTTACCCAAACTCTCCTCCCACCTTGAATTTCACTGAGTTTTTCTCTCCTGTGAATAGGTAGGTATTAATCTTCTAGTTCCAACTCAGTACTGGATACATGTGATGTTTGTTTTTCCATTCTTGTGATACTTAGGAGAATGGTCTACAATTCCACCCAGGTTGCTGCAAAAGTTATGTAATCTGTTTATTTATTTTTTTTTTGAGACAAAATCTCAGTGCTGTGGCATCACAGCTCGCAGCAGCCTCAAACTCTTGGGCTTAAGAGATTCTTTTGTCTCAGCCTCCCAAGTAGCTTGGTCTACAGGTGCCCAGCTATTTTTTGGTTGCAGTTGTCATTGTTGTTTAGCAGGCCCAGGCCAGGTTCAACACTCCCGCCTCTGTGTATATAGTTGGCACCCTAGCAACTGAGCTACAGGCACTGAGCCTCCATCTTTTTTTTAAAAAAATGACTGAATAATATTCCTTGGTATACATATATCACAATTTATTAATCCATTACTGTGTTGAAGGGCACGTGAATTGTTTCCACATCTTTGAGATTGTGAATTGTGCTGCTATAAATATTCGAGTTCAAGTGTCTTTACAGTAGAATGTCTTTATTTCCTTTGGGTAAATACCTAGTAATGGGACTGCAGGATCAAATGGCAGGTCTGCTTTTACCTTTTTTTTTTTAATGAAACAGAGCTTCGAGCTTTCACCCTGGATAGAGTGCTGTGGCATCACAGCTCACAGCAACCTCCAACTCCTGGGCTCAAGCGAGTCTCCTGCCTCCGCCTCCCAAGAAGCTGGGACTACAGGCGCCCGCCACAACGCCCAGCCATTTTTTGGTTGTAGCCATCTTTGTTGTTTGGCGGGCCTGGGCTGGATTCAAACCTGCCAGCTCAGGTGTACGTGGCTGGCGCCTTAGCCCATTGAGCCATAGGCGCCAAGCCTGCTTTTACCTCTTTGAGGAATCTCCATAGTGCCTTTCACAGAGGCTGCACGAGTTTGCAGTGGTGGCTCAACATTTTAGAACAAACTGTGAGCTCAAATGAAGTTTCTTTCCCAGAGTCTGGGGTGAGATAAAAGGCACTAGAGACAAGACATTTACTTTTAGCCAGAACACTGGTTCTCAAACTTCTTAGTCTCTAGACCTCCAATGCTCTTAAAAATTATTGAGGACCCAAAGAGCTCGTGTTCATGTGTATTACATCTAGAAATATTTGCCTTATTAGAAATTTAAATGAATGGGTGCAGTGTAGGGGCACATGCCACACCTTCTGGGTGAAGGGCTTGGACTTTACCTAACAAACACAAACTATGTGACCTAATTGTTTACACCCTCATATTAATCTGAAGTTTTTTAGAAAACAAATTAAAATGAAGACTTTTTAAATGTTTATGTTAAAACAATAATAGACCTATTATACAGGGTGGCCATAAAGTTCTAGTTTAAATAGCACACAAATTTTATGGCTACCCCATATGTTAATATTAATAACTTTTATATAGGAAAAAAAAAACCCTACATTTTCAAAAAATACTGAGCAGAGTACAGTCAGGAGGACAGCTGCTCTACACTAACAGTGCCTGGTAAGCACTTGACAAGGTTCTGTTGCATGAAAAGGTGGGCACACGATTTGAGACCAGCCCCCACAGTCAGACACAACCTCTTCTCAGGTTGTGAGTGGGTGTGAGGTACAAGAACTCTCAAGCCTTTTGCAAGAAGAGGCTACATTTCCCTCTCGAGCCTCCCGTGGCGTCCCTGCCTCCAGACTGGCTCAGCTCTTCTTTCCTGCCCCCCAAATCTTCTCTCTTCAAGACAATTTGAAGAACAGGGCAAGAAATCATTTTGGTGTCTTTGAAAATCAATTTGTAAGCTTCTGTGTCTTTTAATTATGTAGTTAGTCGCTTGTACATTTTTGTTTTGTTTTGTTTTGAGACAGAATCTTGCTCTATCGCCTGGGCTAGAGTGCAGTGGCATTAGTCTAGCTCACAGCAACCTCAAACTCCTGGGCTTAAGCTTTCTCTTGCCTCAGCCTTCCAAGTAGCTGGGACTATAGGCATCTGCCAACACACTTGGCTGATTTTTCTGTTTTTAGCTGAGATGGGGTCTCTCACTTTTGCTCAGGCTGGTGTCAAACTCCTGAGCTCACGGGATCCTCCCGAGTTGGCCTCCTTAAGTGCTAGGATTACAGGTGAGAACCACGATGCCTGACCTGTATATGTCTTTTAAATAAGCTTATCTCTATAGTCAAAATAATGATTATATGAATTTTAATCCAGGGAATTCTTTTTGAGTGTTTCCCTTGGGAAAAAAATGAATGTCGAGGCCTGGTTTTGCCAGGATGTATGTATTCCTGTCCGTGTTGAGAAAGTACACTGTCTCTGAGATTCTTTTCCTTACTATAGAACCCAAACCTCACAAACTGGGTGTCATATTCTTTTCCTGATTATGATACTGAAACCTAAGTGCTTCCCCTTTCTAAGGAGAAGCTGCCCCCTCCCCCTTTAGCTTTTCCTCTGGTTAGAGGAAATTCACAGAGCCAAAATTGCAAAAAAAAAAAAGATGGTCATCTCTGCTCCTATCGAAGAGCTGAGCCCCAGCTTCGCACCACGCCTCTGCCATTCCTGACGTCATACTATTTTTGTCTTTGAATAGCTCATCGACACCATCGCCTCTGAGATCGGAGAGCTGAAACAGGAGATGGTGCGGACAGATGTCAGCTTGGAAAATGGCCTGGAACCCGTCGAAATCCACAGGTGACCAAACACACTCAGGTGCTGGGCTCGAGAGGGGGAGGGAATCCGGTTGGGGACCAGGGCTGACTTCCCGGGCACGTCTCAGAAGTCTGGGGCCTGGGGGTGTGGTGGCAACTGCAGATGACATTCTCTGTAGGAGGTGGGCGTGGCCTAGGAACTAGTCTGCTTGTTTATTTTAATCCCTTTGAAGGCACTTGAACTTTGTACGCTCTCAATTCCTCCTGGCACCAGAACCCGGAAACCTAAGATTGTCTGTGCCTTGTCCACCTCCTCACACTGATGGAGACAATGTCACAGCGGGATCCTCCGTGTGCAAAATAGAATTCAGTGTAGCCCTGTGAGTCTCCGGGAGGTTTAAGAGGGAGCAGCTAAAGAGGATGGACCCATTTTGCATTCTCAGGTCAGAGAAAACCCCAGCAGTCACAATAACCATTAACCTGGAAGGCCGCCCAGGGTCCTGGCACCTAGATGTGGCTGTAAATGATTAAGCAGGGGAGACAGTGTGTGGAGCAGGATGGCCGTGCGGGAGCCGCCCATCATGTGAAGAGGCAGCAAGGCCTGGGCTTTATCCGGAGAAAGGGGGTGCAAAGGTCAGGGTGGTGGTGGGAGGCTGGAGGCAGCCTCTTCCAGCTCTTTGATGCTGTGAGCCACTGCTAGCAAAGATAACAGCATATGGCTCCCGAGATAACAGAATGGCTCCAAAAGACAGGACACTTGGTGCCTCAGAGGCCGGATTCATTATCAGCTTCTCTCCTCTCTTCCCAGAAAGCGGGGTCCAGGCTGCCTGGAGCAGCGTGAGGCTGAGATTTATGGATGGGTTTGTTTGCCAGGCAGGCGAGCCAGGCAGCACAGGGAGTCCGGGCAAGTTTGCACCAAACCAGCCTGACTTGTTCTCTGCCACACTTAGACCCAGGGGAGACAGCACCGTCCAAGGAGGCACTCTGCAGCAGGGTGCTTTGACTCACTCTGTCTCTGGAGGAGTCGCTTCACTGTGGAAATTTTCTATGGCCATTTCCCCATCTCTTCTAGAAAGTGAGCAGGGTAGACCAGATGGTCCCCAAGCTGCCATAGCACACTCAGACACTCTGTGGTTTCTTTTTTTATTTCAGTGTCAAAGCTTTCTATGAGTTAATGGGGTTTTTTGCCCCATAAACTAGACAAACTCATGACGTTTTTCAGTTGGAGACTTTCCACCTCACATTTGGAGTAGGTCCAAACATCACGTGGAACGTGAGCCAAAGGATTTCTCTTCACCATTTGCACTGTTGAGCTAAAATGTAACCGGGAGCCCAGGCTGGTGGCAGCAGCCGAAAGGGGAAGGCTTTTGCAGCACTGATTTCTTCCACATCCACCAAATGCAGCCGTGTGAGACTGACCCCAAGCTCCGCAGGCCACAGACACCCAGACACACCGTGGCAGGAGCCCCTCCCCTCGCACAAGTCACAGGGGGTGAAGGGTGCTGGTGCAGTGAGCTGGGGACATCAAGATCTCGCTGTCTGGCTCCAGCAGGTGGGAGAGCTGAGCAGGCATTTAATCTTTAACATCTCTTTCATCTTTTCCTTTTCAAATTTAAGAATGGCTGTAAGAATTCCAAAATCGCTTTAGATTTTGGATTTTTTCAGATTGTCAGTTGTTCTTTAGTGTGTGTTGGTTAACACTGAATTTATGGGTTTTCAGAGGCAATTTGCTTTGCCTTTTTAAAAAAAGTAGTGGCGATTGAAAGAGAAGAAGCAAGATGAGTTGTCTTCGTTGAAGGGTGTATGTCAAGTTGACCCCAGGCTGGGCACTGTCGTGAGTGGCTCGCGTTCACAGCTGCCGACTCAGGAATCCGCCTGACAGTCCTGGAGGTCACGCTCATGAGGGCCTTTATTTTGCTGATGTGGGAACCGTGTGCGGTGGGAGGAAAAAAAAAACGACACTTTGCCTTCTGGGCAGGAGTCTCTGCCTGAGTTTTAGAAGGAGTAACTTTGCTTTTAAATTCTCCATTTTGCCCAAAAGCGTTGTCAGGAGGGCCAGACAGTGAAGATACTCAGTAGAGAGGACTTTGTTCTTTTTCCAAATGGAGGCAAAACAGAGCTCTGGGTCAGTTGAGCCTGGCACAGAGGAGCCAGGGTGGGGCGCAGACCTGTGAGAGTGGGATTGCTTCAAGCGGAAAGCCGCCCTCTGTGCCACCCTCTGTGCCCCCTGGCAGCTACCCGCCGCAGCTACCACAAACGTCGGTGTTTCCCTCCGTCGCTGCCTGAATGCTGGGTCAGGCACCACTCTTGTCTCCTGCGTTGGGAGCCGCTAGTCCCGTCCCCGCGTGGGCATTGCCGGCCCCTTTGCGGTTAGTATTCAGATGAGCTGGAGATCGCTAACGTTCCTGTGGCGCAGACCCCGTCTCAGAACGAGATTTTATGTGCCTAAGATAAAATGCACAGCATGACGCGGAAAGCAACTCTACTGCCTTGCTTCGGCCAGAGCCTGTACCACGTGTGGCCTCGTAGCACAGGCACTGCTTTATTCACACAGGCACAGGAGCGGAAACCACACGATTTCGGTAACAGCTACGATGACAATGCCAACCCCTGTGGTTTCTACTGGGGACAAAGGCAAAGGTACCGGGATGCTAGTGTGGTTTGTTGCCCAACTTCAAAATGGAAGGAAGTTCATTTAACATGAGGTCAGGAAAAATAAAGACGTCACCGTCTTCTGTTCCCACCTCCAGCCCGTCTCCTGTCAGTGTCCTGAGACGGGACCTAGCTGCCCTCCTTTCTTGGCACACCGACTTGGCTTCTAGGAAAGCTCACCTGTGGCTGCTCTGGTTCCTCGCCTGTCGGTGACCTCCCAGCCCCTCCTCTTCACATTTTCATCTTACTCCCACTAACCTCGTGCAAGAGACTTAAATGTCTCTCTCAGCGTCCACACCGTTCAAATGAGGAAAATCATAGAGCTGTCTCGCAGGGTAGCTGGCGAGATTCGGCGAGTGAGCAGCTGTAGAAGGACTCAGCCTGGTGTCTGACACGTTGTAGGTGGCATCCTGGGGAACCCCGTCCAGGCTGCTCTGCCATCCGTACATTGGTGATTCCCAATTTACATCCCCTGGCTGATCCGCTCTTCGAATCCAGATGTTTGCGTCCAGCTCCCCACTCAGCCTGAACTTTGGCATAACAAACTTCCGAAGCTCAAGACCGCAAGATGAACCCCCTGGGGCCCCTTCACTAGCCTGCTCCTTCCATGGCCCCAGGTGCTGGGGCCTTGCTGTTGAGTCTCAGTGCAGACCCACATTCTCTCCCAGCCCCTCCCAGGCATCTCTGAATCCTGCCAGTTCTGCCCTTAAACTCGTCCGGGGGTGGGACAGCTTCTCAGCAGCACGGGCTGCCTCACCTTCCACCTGTTATCACCCCAGAAGCATAGAGAGTGGACCTTTTAGTTAACGTGAAGCTAAGGCTTGTCACCCTCTGCTCAAAGCCTTTCAGCAGTTTTCCATCCAACAATAACATCATTACGATGGCCCTCAAGACTTTACAGGATCTGAGCCCCTGGCCCAGTCCCCTGACACCTGCTAGCAATCTCTCCTCATTGCCCAGCTCTGGCCCTACTGACTTCCTTCCCTTGTTCTCACTGTTCCCTGTGCCTGGAAAGCTTTCTCCAGAAAGCAATCGCCCTTGAACCCTTCTTCTTCTCTACCCCTCACATGCCCTTATGTTTCTTCATAGATCTTGTACAGACAGAACATACAGTCACTGTGTGTCATAGAGTCATAATGTACTGGCTTCATTGTGCATTTTCTGCTCCCACTGGAAGGTAAGCCTCACGGGAGCAGGGGCATGGTGTGTCCCTGGCAGCTGGGATTTCAGCGCCTAGAGTGTGGCATATAGCACACACTCGCTGAATACCTGTGAACAGATGAAGGAAGGGTGCCTTTGGAGATTCCAAAGTATTAAAGATTCTAAACTATTAGCACATCAGAAGTTTCTTGCAACAACTGGGGGACAGGAGCCAGTGCATAAAAAAGTTGGAGATGTGTGGTTGGCCTCAGGCTTCCCCCAGCAAAGCAAAGGAGCCACGCACGATCCTTTCTTCCAGTCCCCAGCCATGCTCCCCCTACCAGTTCTGATTTACAGGCAGGTTTAATCCTTTGCTCCTAGAGTAGGAGCTGATTAAATCCACCTCCATGTCCTCTGCTAACATTTTGCCAAATAACAACCAGTAAGCCGGGGGAACGATGGGGGACGTTTTACTCCTGATTATCTGCTCTCTTCAAATGTCTTGTCTTCCACCTCACCCCTCCCAGGACAGGAGAATGTGGGACCACAAAGGCTTTTCCCTCCCCACCCATGGTTTCACAATCCATCTGCCTTTGGGGGAGGGGGCTCTGTCTGGGTAGTCCCGTGAGGCCAGAAGTAAGCCAGAATCTCACCCTCCTCATCGCCTGAGCCCACTGAGTCTGGTTTCTATAGGATCGAGGTTTCCATAGTCTGGTTTCTATAACCAAACAAGCTTATGGGATAGTCTCTGAGCTTAGACTGGGCACGGAGCATCCCTGAGGACCCCAGCAGGACCAGGGTGTTGGCACTGTTGCTGCCTCTGTTGACTCCTTTCCCTCCATCCGTCCTGCTGCCTGCTTGCTGGTACACTGATCCCTGGGGGGACATCGGGTCCTGTATCTGCAGTCCTCCCACGGTACCCAAGAATCAGACACACGATTCCAGGATTCCTCAGCCAGCTCCACCCAATCTCCAGTGCGGCAGCTGGTCCCCTCTGTTGGCCTCTTCCAGGGGGCTCTGGACTAGAAAACCACATAAAGCCCAGATTGCTGCTCCCACCCCCTCACTTCTTCACTTGAGATCCCAAGATGAGAAGAGAAGATCACAGCTACTGTCCAGGGAAAAGATACCTAAAGCTGCACTGTAATAAGTCTCCGGTAGGACAGCTGAGACCATAGCTGGCTACTCCATGGCCTGGATCCGTCCTCACTTTCTAAAAGACTGTCCACTGAAATAAAACATAATTCAGCAAAAGTGCCCATTACACACAGTTAGATGAATTCCTATGAAGTAAACACGCACCGAAGCCTTTTATTCAGCACATGGTAGAGAATTCCATTGTGTGAACGCACCGTCTCTCCTACCGCTGATGGATGTTTGCGTCGTGTTGTGTGGCCAGATGGTTATTTACTTAACTCTAGTAGATAGTGCCCACCAGCTTTCCAAAATGATTCCATCAGTTTGTGCTTCCACCTCGACTGTATGGGAGTTCTGGATGCTCCCTTCTCACCTTCACTTGGCAGTGGCTACCTTTTATTTTAGCCATTTGGATGGCAGTGCTGACTTGGGGTTTCTAAAGTCAAGATGAATGAAGACAGGCAGGGGGGCCTGTACTCAGGGGGACCTCTATGCAATGAGGCCTGTAAGCAGAGGAAGCCTGTACGTAGGGGGGACCTGTACGCAGGGGGATGGAGGGTCTGGCCGTCGTGTCTCAAGTATTCGTGTCAGTGCTGTGGGACTCAGGAATGGGGACTTTCTAAGCTTGACAGGGCAGCATATTTTTCGTATGTCTAAGTTCAAGGATAAAGTCTTGGGGAATTCTGAACTCCCAGCCATCGTGTCATTGAATGATATTTATGGAAACTGTGAAGTTATGGGAAGGATTATTTGTAAGGAGGAGATAAGAAATAAAATCTATAAGTTATGAGAAAAGTAAATACACATATACCTTTTTATTTGTATTTCTGCTTTGAAAAGTTTAGATCTAATAAAATTACAGCAGAAAAAACTATCAACAAATTCTCCCCACTTCTTAGAATGTTTTGCTTTACTATGTTCAGTACTTATGCAGAAATACCTAGCAGCTCGTGAATCCATGTGCTGAAGGCCCTTAGCTGCATCTGCTTTGGAACTAACAGATGCCTAGAAATATGGTAGAGCTATTTTGGGTTTTTTTTTTTGTTGTTGTTGTTGTTGTTGTTTTGGTTTGTTTGTTTGTTTTGAGACCCTCAAGCTGTGACCCTGGATAGAGTGCTGTGGCATCACAGCTCACAGCAACCTCCAATTCCTGGGCTCAAGCGAGTCTCTTGCCTCTGCCTCCCAAGAAGCTGGACTACAGGCGCCCACCACAACGCCCGGCCATTTTTTGATTGCAGCCGTCATTGTTGATTGGCGGGCCCGGGCTGGATTTGAACCCACCAGCTCAGGTAATGTGGCTGGCGCCTTAGACTGTTGAGCCACAGGTGCTAAGCCGATATTTTGGGGATTTTAACTGTTGCTCAGAATACATCCTTAGCCAATGCAATTTCCCATATTTAAAAAATAATGTGTCCTCAACCTGAGTGACTTCCAACATGGAATTTAATGTCACTTGAATGTATTCTGTTCCACCTTCTGTTACTGAAATGGCAGACGCAAAGTGACTACGAGTCATTGATTTATACCTGCTTTTGCTCTTCTGCAGATTTTAGAGAGTATGTTTGTGAAGTCATTAAGAAGCACTTTCAAGCCACTGAATGCAAAGCCAATGTGCATTTTGACTTTTTACATAATACCTACGTCGCACACTGTTAGCCAGCAAATCAAATCTTTTCCTCTCTTGCCATATCTGGAAACCTGCCCATACCACGGGCCATTGACTCATCTCGGGGCCCTTGCTGAGGCCCCACGGCATCTGTGGGCAGGCCCAGAACCAGTCAACTTGTAAGCAAGATTGGTTCTTCTCCTTTACTCTGAGTTTCAGTCCTGTTCAGCGGAACATAGAAGGCTCGCAATTAGCATCCGCTACAGAATATTGGTCAGGCATACCTGGAAGTATCTTAGGGCCCTTGAAAAAATAGTATTTGAGGCTAACAAAACTTAAGCTTCCTTTTTACACACTGCCTAGATCTAAGAATTATAAATGCCACTTGCACTAGTTTCTGGATGCTTCCCTCTGCCTGTCTTCTCTCCTTCTTGCTCAGTGAGTATCTGGTCAAGAAACAGGATGGAGAGGCTACTTGACTTGGGTGAGATTGCTTTATATACGACAGTGGAAAACCCACTGTGTGAAGCCACCAAGTGACACTGTAGACACGGCCACCCTTTCTCCTGTGGGGCTGTGCTCCGGGGAGGGGAGTGCACTCTGGGGGTGCTGTGGCTTTGTTCGTCAATACAGCAGGCTAGCAACAGTGTAGACATTTTCCCATCACAGCCACTGAGGATACTCTGCTATGACATTTGATCAGTTTATCCCCACCCTAAGGTGTTTCCTCATTTCAAGCCACCAGGAGTGCTTTGCATATGGTTTCAAGAAATTTTGAGGATTGACCAACTCTGCTCGTCCTATAACCAGTTTACCAGTATAGCCACAATGAAGCTCAACTTAAAGAAAATATTTATTGAGGGGATGATGCTATTTGCTAAAATACCCACACAGTGGAGCCTGAAGATTCACTCAAGCGAAGGGAGAAAGGCATGTTCAATAAGCAAGGACTATGCAATGAAATAAGAACATAAACCAGACAAATGGAGAAGCTCGTGTATACCAGAAGTCCCGAGGGCATCAAGCAGGAAGCAGGCACTTCTAGGTCAGATATGTATCAACCTTATTAAAGAATGAGTCAAACAGGGGTAAGAATGGCTTCCAGATCAAAACTCCCCAAAGAGCTGTTTAGTCTGTGTTTATTGGTGATACCTGTTAACTGCAGGAATTATTTTTTTTCCAGACACAGCCTCACTCTGTTGCCCTGGGCTAGGGTACGGTGGCGTCATGACAGCTCACAGCAACCTCATATTCTTGGGCTCAAATGATCCTCCTGCCTCAGCCTCCTGATTAACTGGGTCTCCAGGCATCTGCCACCACACTGGGCTAGTTTTTCTATTTTTAGTAGATACAGGGTCTCATACTTGCTCAGGTTGGTCTCAAACTCCTAAGCTCAAGCAATCCTCCCACCTCAGCCTCCGAGAGTGCTAGGATTACAATGGTAGCCACCGTGCCTGACCTTTTAGGAATACTTTTTAAAGGAACATTTAAGATTTCTTTTTTTGATTACCAAATATAAAACCTGTACATTGTAGACAAAGCACAATGCAGAAATAAACATGAACCCACCCCCTGAGACAGAACCACTCTCGAGTGTTGGCTGCGTGGGCTGTCTCACTTCTTTGCATCGGTGTGTATCCTTCCAATGTTTTTGCGTTACTGCACATTTATATGGTAGCTCATACATGATTCCTCAGATTTACAAGGGTGTTTTTTGATGATCCTGGAAATGAGTGATATCCTATAAATGGATGTCATGTTTGTGGAGAGGGCAGCACCTTCCAATTTAGTGGCTGGCTTCTCTGTCTGTGGTAAACATGATTTGATCAGCGGCATACTCTGTGGGGTTAGAACGACTTTGCACTCTGCAGGCTTGGCTTTGCTTTTATGTCGCTCATTGGTTCTGTCACAAAAATATATGCTTAGTTAGAATTCAGCTAGGGAATAACACCAGTGTTGCCCAAACCAGTTAAATGCTAGAAACTGGTGATCAGGGAGCGTGCCTTTCTGAGAGTCAGGGTGCAAGCTCCAGGCTCCGGGCACTGGGGCTGAGGATGGAGCCTGCCTGGCTCCTTCTCCGGCCTGTTTTCAGCTCCAAGGGCAACCGGACAACAGGTTCTTTGTTCTACTTTCTTATTTTTACAGGAACAAGTGAATGCCTCTGCCAGCGTTGACTCTGTATCTGGCTTTTTCATCTCTAGTTAGAGGAGGTTCCTAAGCGAAAAAGCCACCACATTTATTCCCTCCTGAAAATGGCAATGCCTCCCCAGAGGCAGAAATGCATTTTTATTTCCATTTCTGTGTCCTCTCTTCCTTGTCCTCAGTAGATAGACCTTAAAAATCCCTGAAAGCCTTAAAACTTTTCCACAAATATCCTCCTGTGGCCTGCTTTTAAAACCTTTTTGAGGAAGTTGAGTTTCTGCCCTCAAAAAACAGCTGCCCGTACCCATGCAGGAATAAAGTCCATAACCCCAAATACATTACTGATTCCTTTTCTTTTTAGAGTTTAAGGTGGGGGGGGAGTCCTTGAGGAATTAAAATACCAATTTGCAGACTGCGGGGAAACTGAACAAGTCAGAAAACTGGACTTGGGACCAGTTCTATCAATTTCTAGCAGTTTGGCCTTGAATAAAAAGATAAAATAACCAAATAACCTCTGATCCCTCTCCACGAATTATGTAGTGATCCTTAGGAGACCATCCCTTCCCCCAAGCCTCCCCCCATCACTTTTTTCTCTTCTGGGGTGGGGGGTCAGAGGCTTTCTCAGCTCACCTGACAACTGTGCTGTAAACAGAGCATGTCAGCCAGGGTCCTGCGGTATCCAGAGTGAACTTAGGTCTCCCTTCTTCTCCAGATTAGTATTACAGAGGAAGGGTTCAATTCCGCTTCAGCATTCTAAAGAAATGTTGTGTCTGAAGGTGTTGAGAAATCATTGGCCGTCAGCTACTAGGTATTTCTGAAATCGAAGGTCTTCTGGGAATTTTTTTGTTTGTTCTATGTGTGTGTGTGTCTATGTTTAATAATAATTGAAACTGATCCTCGTGCCAGAGATTTTTATTAGATGGATGTCCTCAGTGTGAGCTGTTATTTTCTGTCTCTGTACCTAAGGGGCCTCTTCTAACATTTTCCCAGAAACCATTGTTCCCAGACCAACCACCTGTCTTCTCCCAGCCTCACTAAGCCCTTGCTTCGTCTCCCACCAAACCGGGAAACTTGGCCACTGCCCGGTGTTCGAGGTGTATTTGCAGAGGATATAAGGATCTTCTGCTCCCAGAGCAAGACCGTGGTGGACACGACATTCCGTTTCTGCCTGGTCCTTAATTCTGAAGGGTCCCCTGCATTGGCCTCTTGCGGCCAGAAGTCTGTCCCCCTGCCCCCTGAATGGTGCCATGTCCGGAGTTGTACCTGTCTGGCCACTGCAGCTGGTTAGGGCAATAACATGTGCACCATGTGAGTCTGGGGTGCAGCCAAAGGCTCTGCATGGGCACGAGGAGGAAGGGAGGCCCTTGGAGAAGCGAGATACAGGCATAGGGGAATTGCAACACAAAAATATCTCGAGAAGTGGCTTTTTTCATTTTCTCTACCTGAAGGGTGAGGATGGTAATGCCCAGGGTGAGACTAGACCCTGATGAGAGTTGGAGACTCCTCCAGCCACCAAGACCTGCCGGGAGGGTGTGCTGGGTTTTCCCCTCCCCGAAATCACAGTAAATACTGCCAAAACAAGCTCCAGAATTTTGTGGGGTTTTTTTTGTTTTGTAGTGTTTTTTGAGACAGAGCCTCAACTGTCACCCTGGGTAGAGTGCTGTGGCACCACAGCTCACAGCAACCTTCAACTCCTGGGCTTAAGTGATTCTCTTGCCTCAGCCTCCCAAGTAGCTGGGACCACAGGCGCCCACCACAATGCCCAGCTATTTTTTTGGTTGTAGTTGTTGTCGTTTGGCAGGTCCAGGCTGGATTCAAACCCACCAGCTCTGGTGTATGTGGTTGGCGCCTTAGCCGCCTGAGCTACAGGCTCCGAGCCATTTTTCTCGAATCTTAAATCTCACTCCCAGCGTTAGAATAAGGCATTCTGTATTTGGAGATGTTGAATGAAGGAAGCACTTGCCATCAACGCCTGTGCTGGGCAAGGATTACAGTTCTAGGCTCAAACTGGTCTTTGACCTTTATATCCAAAGCCCACCCCTTGCTGGTTGGCCTGAGGTTAAAGGGGTGCCCGTGGGAGAAATCCATGAGCTACGAGGATGGAGCTGCTAAAACTTCGCATTGCTATTCTGGGAGGACTGGAGCGGCCTCCCTTTCTTGCCCCAGGCCCTGAGATGGCCAAAGGCCAGGGCATCTTAGCAGTGGTGGCGATTTTTGCTGCCTATTTCCTGATAAACACAGATTCAAGAGCTGTTTTTCTCCTGAGGCTGGAACTCAGTAGAGGATTCTGTTTGTTAGCCCTGGACTGAGGAAAGACCGGAGTCCAAGGTGGGGCATGGGGAGAGCTCAGGGAGTGACCGACGCCCTCAAGGATATTTCTCCTGCCTGCTGAAGTCTCCTCCACCACAGCCCTTTCTGTCCTGATCACTCCTCAGGGCCTGGTGCTGCCCGAGGCAAGCGTTTGGGGCTAGGTCTGATTACGGCCTGGAGACAGAACTGCAAATGCCGAGTCAAGTGCCTCAGAGGTTCAGGGCCAGTATATAAGGGAAGGTGTGGGAACCAGAAGGGAGACTAGTGTTTGAGCTCAATGCTTTGTTTTGTTTTTAGAGATGTAATCTCCCCCTGTCGTGTGGGCTGGAGTGCAGGCCTGATAGCTCACTGCAATACGAAACTGCCTGTCTCAGGTGATCCTCGTGCCTCAGGCACCCACCAAAATGCCTGGCTATCTTTCTATTTTTAGTGGAGATGGGATCTTCCTCTTGGATCAGGCTGGTCTCGAACTCCTGAGTTGAAGGGATCCAACCCCTCAGCCCTCTAGAGTGCTGGGGTCACAGGTGTGCCACTGAGACAGGCCTGCTTTCTATTCTCGAGACACTTTACTTAGGAGAGTTGTTCCCAGTTCCATTTGGATTGTCACAGAAGGTATGAATTCAACATTTTTATTGTGAAATAGTGCTCCATGGTGTATGTATACCACATTTTATTAATCCGCTCGATGAATTGTGAATTTTGCTGCAATAAACATTCAAGTGCAGGTGTCTTTTTGAAGAAAATTCTTTTTTTCTTTGGGTAAATACCCCAATAGTGGGATGGCTACTTTTAGTTCTTTGAGGAATCGCCATGCTGTTTCGGTTAGAGGCCGTACTAGTTTGCAGTCCCACCAGAAGCGAGTAAGCGTTTCATTCTCTCTGTATACATGACAGCATCTATTGCTTTTGAACTCTGAAAAATACCATTCTAACTGGGGAAAGGTGAAATCTCGAAGTGACTTTAATTTGCATCCCCCTGATGATTAGTGGTGCTGAACAGTTTTCATGGGTTTTTTGTTAGTTTGTTTTTTTCTCTTCCTACATAATTTTTTTCTTTTCTTTATTAAAACATAGCTGTGTACATTAATGCAATCATAGGGTACAATGTGCTGGTTTTATATACAATTCGAAATATTTTCATCGCACTGATTAACATAGCCTTTGTGGCATTTTCTTAGTTATTGTGTTCAGACATTTATATTCTGCATTTAAGTAAGTTTCACCAGTACCCTTCTTTTTTTTTTTCTTTCTTTTTTCTTTTTTATTATTAAATCATAGCTGCGTACATTAGTGCAATCAAGGGGTCACCTGTACCCTTCTAAGATGCACCGTAGATGTGGTCTCATGTTTATAGGCCTTGTGTCTTCCTTCTTTTGAGAAGCTTCTGTTCATATCTTTTGCCCACTTTAAAATACAGTTGTTGTTTTTTCTTGCTGATTACTTGAGTTCTCTGAGATTCTGCTTATTAGCCAGAATGAGCAGTTTGCATATAGATTGCCATTCCCTGTGTCAACTGTTTTCTTCACTGTGCTGAACCTTTTAATTTAATCAAATCCCATTTATTAATTTTTGTTGCTGTCATGATTGCCATTGGGATCTTTTTCATAAATTCTGTGCATAGGCCAACATCTAGAAGAGTTTCACCTATATTTTTCTTTAAAAATCTTATGTTTTCATCCCTTAGATCTAAGTCTTCTATCCATCTTGAATTAAGTTTTGCAAGTGATAACTGGTAGAGATCTGGTTTCAGTCTTCCACATAGGGCTATCCAATTTTCCCAGCTCTGTTTATTGAATAGGGTTTCTTTTCCTCGGTGTACATTGTTGTCTGATTTCTCAAAGTTTAGTTGATTGTAGGTGGTTTGTTTTTTAAAAAAATTTATTTTATTACAAATTATTATGAGGATACAGATGTTTAGGTTATATTCTTTTTTTTTTAGACAGAGTCTCAAGCTGTCACCCTGGATAGGGTGCTGTGGCATCACAGCTCACAGCAACCTCCAATTCCTGGGCTCAAGCGAGTCTCTTGCTTCTGCCTCCCAAGTAGCTAGGCCTTCAGGTGCCCGCCACAACGCCCAGCCATTTTTTGGGTTACAGCTGTCATTGTTGTTTGGCGGGCTCAGGCTGGATTCAAACCTGCCAGCTCAGGTGTACGTGGCTGGCGCCTTAGCCCGTTGAGCCACAGGCACTGAGCCTAAGTTACATTCTAATGTAAAGTTCAAGTTGTAGTTGAGCCCTTCACCCAGGGGGAGTGCTGAACACCCTCACATTGTGCACAGTAGGTGAGATCCTGCCTGTCACCCTCCTTCTTCCTCCCCCACCCCCGTTCCTTTTGCTAGACTATATTCGTGTTTTTTCTCTCCTATGGGCATATAGTTGTTTATATGTTGGCTTCATATTAGTACTGACTAACATTGGATATTTTTTGTCTGTTCTTGAGATACTTTGCTAAGAATATGTTTCAACTGCGTCCAGGTAAATATGAAAGATATAAAATCTCCACCCTTTTTATGCTGAATAGTACTCCATAGTATACATATGCCACAGTACATAGATCCATTCATGGGTATGTGAGCACTTGGGTTGCTTCCGCATGTTGGCAATTGTGAATTGAGCTGCAAGAAACATTCTGGTGCAAATATCCTCATGGTAAAATTATTTTTGTTCTTCTGGGTAGATATCTAGCAATGGGATTGTGAGATCAAATGGAAGGTTGACTTTTAGTTCTTTGAGAATTCTCCATACATCTTTCCATATAGGTTGCATTAGTTTGCAGTCCCACCAGCAGTGTAGATGTGTTCACTTCTCTCCACAGCCACACCAACATCTTCAAATTTGGGACTTTGTGATGTGGGCTAATCTCATTGGAGTTAGGTAATATTTCATGGTGGTTTTGATATGCATTTCTTTGATAATTAAGGATGATGAGTATTTTTTCATGTGTTTGTTGGGCATTTGTCTGTCATCTTCAGAGAAGTTTCTGTTCAAGTCTCTTGCCCACTTATGAATGGGGTTATTTGCTCTTTTCTTATTGATTGAGTTCTCTGTAGATTCTAGTTATCAGCCCTTTGTAGATTCATAGCATATAAATATCTTCTCCAATTCTGTAGGCTGTTTGCTTTAGTTGTGGTACGCTTATCTGTGCAGAAGCTTTTTAGCTTGATCATGTCCCATTTATTTATTTTGGTGTTGCTTCAATTGCCAAGGGGGTCTTGGTCATAAAATTTTTTCTGACCAACTTTATCAGGCATTTCTCCCACACTTTCTTCTAGAATTTTTATTGTTTCTTGTGTATTAAATTTATTTATTTATTTTTGGAGACAGAGCCTCAAGCTGTCCCCCTTGGTAGAGTGCTGTGGCGTCACAGCTCACAGCAACCTCCAACTCCTCGGCTCAGGAGATTCTCTTTCCTCCACCTCCCAAGTAGCTGGGCCTACAGCTACCCGCCACCCAGCTATTTTTTGGTTGCCAACATCATTGTTGTTTGGCAGCGCCAGGGTGGCTTTGAACCTGCCAGCTCAGGTGTATGTGACTGGCGCCTTAGCCGCTTGAGCCACAGGTGCTGAGCAATAAATTTAATTTTTATCCAATTAGAGTCAATTTTTGTCAGTGGTGAGAGGTGTGGATCCAGTTTTAGTCTGCTAAATGTGGCTAACCAGTTCTCTGAGAACCATTTATTAAATAGGGGTTCTCGGTGTATGGTCTTGTTTGGCAGTATGCAGCTAGGGTCATCTCTAGGTTCTCTATTCCATAGATTTATAGGTCTGTTTTTGTGCTCGTACCATTCTGGTTTGATCACTATAGACTTGCAGTATAACCTGACGTCTGGTAACGAGATGCCTCCAGATTTGCTTTATCTCTAAAAAGTGTATTGGCTACTCGGCGTTTTTTCTGGTTCCATTGTAAGTGAAGTACTGTTTTTTTCGAGTTCGTCAAAGCGTGACATTGGTGCTTTGATGGGGATTAAATCTGTAGATTCCTTTGGTGGAATGGACATTTTAACAATGTTGATTTTTCCCAGCCACAAGCATGGTATATTCTTCCATTTGTTAACATCTTCTGCTATTTCTTTTCTCAGGGCTGCATAGTTCTCTTCATAGAGATCTTCACAGCCTTTGTTAGATATATTCCCAGATATTTCATCTTCTTTGGAGGTACTGTAAAAGGTATTGAGTCTTTCATTTTATTCTCAGCTTGACTGTTACTGGCATATATGAAATCTACTGATTTGTAGACATTGATTTTGTATCGTGAGATGCTGCTGTAGTCTTTGATCATTTCTAAGAGCTTTGTATTTGAGTCCCTGGAGTTCTCCAGGTATAAGGTCATCTCATCTGCAAAGAGTGAGAATTTGACCTTCTCTGTCTCCATTTGAATACCCTTGATCTCCTTCTCTTGCCTGATTGCATTGGCTAGGACTTCCAGCACTATGCTGAATAGCAATGGTGATTGTGGGCATCCTTGTGTAATTCCACTTCTAAGTGGAAATGCTTTCGTTTTTACTCCATTCAATATGATGGCTGTGGGTTTGTGGTAGATGGCCTGTATCAATTTAAGAAATGTGCCACCTAAGCCTATTTTCATCAGTGTTCTTGTCAAAAAAAGATGGTAGATATTGTCAGAAGCCTTTTCTGAATCATTTGAGAGAATCATATGGTCTTTATTTTTTATTTTGTTTATGTGGTGAATTAATTTATTAATTTACATATGTTAAACCAAACTTGCATCCCTGGAATAAAATCCACTTAATCATAATGTATAATTTTTTTTTTTTTTTTTTGAGACAGAGCCTCAAGGTGTCACCCTGGATAGAGTGTGGTGGCATCACAGCTCACAGCAACCTCCAATTCCTGGGCTCAAGCGAGTCTCTTGCCTCCGCCTCCCAAGTAGCTGGGACTACAGGTGCCCACCACAACGCCCGAACATTTTTTGGTTGCAGCTGTCATTGTTGTTTGGGGGGCCC
>CAUYON010144060.1:0-26484 GCA_963573935.1 Arctocebus calabarensis
AATAATAATAATAATAACATCTATTATGTGTCAAACATAAGTTGAGACATTTTTCAAAAATTATCTTTTATAGTTTTCACATACCATAAGAACAAAACTTATTATTATCCTTAACTAATAAATGACAAAATTGAACTCTTATGCAATTGTCCAAGGTTACAAAGGTACTAAATAGTTGAACTTATATTAAACATGGATTTATCATAATCCAAAGACTACCTTCTTTGCATTTTTCCATGAATCACTCTGTAAGAAATCCGATTGTAAGCATTTTTAGCGGATAACTAATTTTCTAATGAAAATAATTTTCTAATTCTAATTTTCTAATTTCTAATGAAATACACCTCTCTGATAAAGTCAGGCTTTGATCACCTGGAATGAACTCTCTGTCCCACTCACTTGACCTATAAAACAAATTAGATAATATGATAGAAGAGATCAAATGCTTGAAGTGCTAGTTAGTGGAATGTTGTGATTGAAGGGTATTTTAAAAATCCTATTGTACTAAGACATGCTCTCTCTCAACTGTATCTGAAATATCTAAAATTATTAGTAAATACTTTTTTAAGATTTAAGAAATCAAGTGTAAGACATACATATTTTGGCAGTAAAGCACTACTGCATGTGGGTAGAACAGGACTAAAAAAACAAGGAATATTCAAATTAATTTTTAAAACATTATTATTAAGTAGTAGATAGAGAGTAAGATGGTGCTAACCCAAGGGAAAAATAGGCCTTTGACCACTGACTTTTATAGCTAAAAACCTCTCAGGTGTCATTCCAGTTGGCACATATAGTAGAAAGGGTAAATTTTGGTGTCAGACAGATTTGTTTTAGATTTAGATTTACCACTTACTACTGTGCCTTTGGCTATTTAGCTTTTGTGAGCCTCTGTTTCCTTTCTATTATTTTAGAATACTAAATCAATTATAAGTTTCTTTGTGGCAATTAATAGAGAAACTACTCATTTTCTAAAAAATATAGTGCCTTTGTGTTAATAAATGTGAATTTTGGTCATGCAGTTCATAATTTCCACAGATGCCAGGTTTAAGGAGGAATTGACCCATTGTCTTTTTGTGATTTCAAAATATGTATCTCAGTTTTGAACTTGCTATTGCCTTTTTCAAAGAAGTAAGACAATTAGCTCCTGAAATTCAGAGAGGACCATTTTGCTTACATGTTTATGAAAGAAAAACAATTCCTAATTGTGTCACAGTAAATTTTTTAGCTTTTCAATATAATCTTACTCTGTCCCAGTAACTAAGTATTTGACCTTTGTGCCCAAGTCCTTCTAAACAAGTTGAAGTTATTATGTTAAATTCTTTGAGTATAATTTTTTTTCCCTAGAATTCTAACTGGTCTTCCACTATATTTACAATACCTGGAGAAATAAGAGCATAGTAGCCAAGTTCTCATTCTTGTCAGTTCTGGAAAATTGCTGGGAATACTTAGAAGTAGTTGGTTCAGTGTTTAAAGCAGAAAGAATACTGTCTTCTCTGAAAATTATTTGCAGCCATATCTGATAAAAGGACTTATATATAGAAGAGAATTAACTCTAACTCAATAGTAAGAAATGAACTACATTTTTCAATGGGCAAAATATGTAAATAGACATTTCACTCAAGAAAAAATGAAAATGAATAATGCGCATAAAATACAACGATTATAATTAATTACTAGGGGAATGTGATTAATGTGATTAATACATAATGACATACTACCTTACACCCACAAGAATGGTTATAATCAAAGTTACTGAGTATGAGTACATAAAGATCTGGACAAACTGAAACCCTTGCTAGTGGAATGTAAAATGGTAGCACCACTTTAGAAAGCACCTTGTCACTTTCTTAAAAAGTCAAAACATATACTTACCTTGTGTCTTAGCTAAGCCATTGCTAGGTACTCGCTCAAGGGAAATGTAAACATGCATTTACACTAAAACTTTTAAGGGAACATTCACAGCAGCATTATTTATCGAAGTCAATATCTACAAACAATATAATTTCTATTAACTGGTAAACAGATAAACGGTATGTACCATATTCACACTCTGGAATGTATTCACACAAAGGAACAAATTATTGACAGTATGCTAGAAGGATGAACCTCAGAAACACTGTTACAGGAAAGAAGACAGATCCAAATAAAGTATATATTGTTATGTTTTCTGAATGTCCAGAAAACACTATAGTTCTTCCAGAGACAAAAACTTTATCAGTGTTCATGTATACCTATGAGTAGAAACTAGAGTTCACTGAAAAAAGGGAAAATAAATCTCTTAGCCATAAAGAAAAGGTCTTAAAACTGATTGCACAATTCTATAAATGAAATAAATTCACTAAATTTTATACTTATAGTCGATAATTTTATACTACATAATTTATATTTCAATAAAGCTGTTTTAAAAACAATGAGGATTCCTCAGTCCCAAAATAGTATTAAAAACACACAACAGGCTCTGTGCTTAAGCGGCTAAAGTGCCAGCCACATTCCCCAGAGCTGGCAGGTTTGAATCTAGCCTGAGCCTGCCAAACGACAACTACAACCAAAAAATAGCCAGGCATTGTGGTGGGCACTTGTAGTCCCAGCCACTTGGGAGGCTGAGTCATAGTCCCAGCCACTTAGGAGGCTGAGTGAAGAGAATCACTTAAGCCCAGGAGTTGGAGGTTGCTGTGGGCTGTGATGCCTTTGCACTCTACCCAGGTATGACAGCTTGAGACTCTGTCTTAAAAATAAAATGAATAAAACACACACACACAATAAAACTAGAGAAAAATATACATTGGTTTATAAAAGTGTTTTTCTCAGAAAGAGTTTGAGTCCCTAATGCACACTTTTAGATTGATTATTTTATAGAAGTTGCCAAAAAATGTATACATATTTTAAGACAGGGAAAAAACTGTATTAATCAAAATTATAATACTCAAGTCATGTTTGACTTCTGCAATTATAGAGATACAAGATACAATATACAAGATAACATTTTGATCAGGGTCTCATAGAGTTGCAATCAAGATATTACCTGGGTAGTTCTGGAGACTCAACTATCTGTTTCTAAGCTTTCAAGCTCACATTCTGACTGTTTGCAGAAACGATCTTCTTATGGCTGTTTCACTAAGGGCCCTTGTTACAGGCTGTCAACTGTGATTTATTTACAGATCCTAAGAAGCCACTGATACTCATCATAGGCAGTTCACGACAGAGCTGTTTGCTTCTTTAAGGCCAGGGGATCCATTCATAAAGTCTGCTAAGGAGAATTATACAACGAAACAGAGGCGTAAGAGTAAGATGCCATCTCCTCTGCCTAATGAGTAACCTAATCAATAGAATGACAGCCCGTCACTATTACTATATTCTATTGGCCATAGTCTATCTGCACTTGAAAGGAAAAGAGCTTACAAGGAAGTGAGTGACTCATTAGTACTCATTCTACTAATTTCTGTGCGGACACCATTGATTAAGAGATTATAGTACATAGCTTTATCGGTCCAACTGTAACTGATATACTTCAAGGTAACTATGAAAAATACAATTTGGTTTAATTTCTTCTCTCCCACACTTGGTGCTATGTTAAACCCCACATCACGTTGTCGCTACTTTTATTTACACAGCCCATTATCTTTTTCTAAAAGATTTAAGTATTGAGAAAAAAAATATTGGGTACATTGAATACTTGCTGTTTCATTCTTGTGATACTTCACTAAGAAGAATGTGTTTCAACTACATCTAGGTTAATACAAAAAATGTAAAGTCTCAATACTAATATGAAGTCAGGAGATGATCTAATACATGCTCACATAAGAGAAAAACTCAATTGAAGTTGGGGGAGCGAGAGGAGAAAGGAAATGAGTGTTCTCCCACTTAATTGGCACAATGTCAGGGTACATGGCACAGCTCTTGGGTTCTGGACACAACTATAAGAGGGACTCTACCTTACAAATACCAACATTGTAGCCTAGTAGTCTGTACCCTCACATTAATCTAAAATTAAAAAATATATATTTACTAAACTAATTATCATTTCTGGCATATTTCACCCCTTTTTAGAAATCCAAATTTCAAACTAATGTTATTTTCCTCTGTCAGAAAGATGTCTTTCACGTTTCTGACAGTTTAAATCTGACATTGAAAAATTCCTTCCACTTTTATCTATCTAAAAATGTCTTTAGTTAACCTTTATTTTTGAGTGGTGTTTGCTGTATAAGAAACCAAAGTTGACTTTTAAAATTCTACCAGTACTTAAAAGATGTTGTTCCACTGTTTTGTTGCTGCTCGTTCAACAAGAAATTTCCTATAATCCTTATTTTTGTTTCTCTGTAGGCAGCATCCCTCCTCAACACTTATAACTGCCTTAGCACTTTCTCTTTATCAGTGGTTCGGAGCCATGTAATTATGATATTCCTTGGTGCAGTTCTTCATGTTTCTTGGGTCTGGATTTTAGAGCTTCTTGGATATGTAAACTTAAAACTTTCATCTAATTTCAAATTTTGGTCATTACTTTTTTACTGCATCTCCCTTGCACTTCCTTCAGAGACTCCACTTGCAAGTATATTAAGCTATTAAAAGTTGTCTCAGTTCACGGTTGATTTCCTTTTTTTTAATATTCTGTTATTTTAATTTTAATGTTATTTTTAATGTTTGCTTTTATTATTATGTGATTCACCTTAGATAGTTTCTAAAAATATTTCAATTTCATTTAAAAATTTTTTTTAATATTTTGATTCATTTTCGATAGTTTCTAAAAACTGTTTTCAATTTTATTAAACTTTTATTCTGCAAAGTTTAATATGCTATTAATGCCATCTATTTCCATCACATTATAGAGTTAATGTCTACAATTTTGATGAAGGTCTTTATTATAAGTTTCATATCTTTAACTTTTTTGAATGCTTTTTAACAACAGTATTTCAATATAAAGTATAAATTCAATGGCTTTTTGTATAGAATTGTTCAACCCTTTCATAACCTAACTGCAGAATATTTTCATTTACCTCCTTAAAAGATAGCTTATATCCATTTGCAGACCTTCCCTGTACTCCATCAATCTTCCAACCCCACTGACCTCCAGCCCTGGACAACCACTGCAGAAATTTACCTTTTTCTGTAGATTTTCCTTATCTGAACATTTCATATAAATTGAATGCTATGTGGTCTTTTGTGGCTGGCTTCTTTCACTTAGTATATTTAATGTTTTCAAGATTTACTCATATTTTAGCAGATGGTACCTCACTCTTTTTTTAAATTGATGAATAAAACGGCATTGAACGGATACATTTTTTCATTTAGTAGCTAATGGGCATTTAAGTTGTTTCTACTTTCTGGGCCTTGTAAAGAATGCTGGTATAGACATTTGGGTATAAGTTTTTGTGTGCACTTGTTTTCCTTTGTCTTGTATATCCAGTCAGGCGTGGAATTGTGGCACCCAAGGTAACTCAATGTTTAGCATTCAGAAGAACTGCTAAGAAGAGTCATTCCCATCCGTGACACCAAGGTCTTACTTTCTCCACATCCTTACCACTACTTATTATCTTTTTGAGTCTAGTTCTGCTTAACTTTTTGAATATGAGATACAGTTATAGAGCTATAATCGCTATCCTCTCCCTACATAGTTACATAGATTTAGCCATTTTAGTGTTCATGTTTATTGATTCTAACATCTCTTTCAGTTTCAATAAGCAAATGATTTTTCCCCCTCATTATAGGTCTTCTTTTCCTCTTTTTTTTTTTTTTTTGCAAGTTTGATAATTCTTAATTGAATGCTAGCTGTACACTCTACCTTACTGGTTATTGAACATTTCATATTTCATTATTACTGAAGTTGAGTCTGTCGTGTATTTCAGTCTGAGCCACTGGGGTCTTTTAAGATGTTAGGTGACAGTAGAAGAGTGCTCAGTCTAGGGGCAATTATTGTCTACTAAATGCTTAGTAAATAACTACAACAGCAAGACTTTTCTGCGTCCTCTACCCAAGACCCACATCTCTGACCCAGGGTCATCTCCAGGCACGTCCGTTTCCTCAGACACACAGTCCACGGTCCTTAGCTGACTACTCAGGACCGCAGACCTCCGAGTTCCCTCAACATCCTCTCCTGCGTCCCGTAACTCCCCCACCTCGGTCTCCCCGAACTTCAGCTCTACCCCGTCAGCGTTAACACTCCGGGCTCTACTGGGCTTCACTCTCCCTGCAAGAACTTTAAAAGCAGTACGCTTTCTGCGCTCGTGCCATTGGCTCTTGATATCTTCAGGATAGTAACAGTAATTCGTTACTGATGCCCAGCGTCTTTGAAAACAGCCCCTATTTGTAAACAAAGCGTGAATCCTGTGAAGTTACACAGAGACGCAACTCATACCAGTATTTTCCACCTTGCGCACAGAGCAGCGGAACTCTGACCCAGCGCGGCCGAGCCCCGCCTATTGGCTAGCGCGCAGGCGCATAACCGTTGGCTCCCGGACTCAACGGCGCTTGCGTCAGGCGGTGGGTCGCGCTAAGAAACGAATCCGAGCCTGCCAATTAAAACCCTAGATAATGCTTTATTCCCGCCCAGTAACGCGACAGCCAATCGCTTACCCCGGCGGGCAGTGCGCGGCGAATACGAAGCCCTCTGAGGAGGGGTGAGGGTAGCTAGCTGGGCGTTCGGAGAGATGGAGGCGGCGGGTACCGACGCAGAAGCGGCAGCCCTGGGGTAAGTGTTTGGGCCACGGAACAGCTGGGGGCCAGGCGGGGCGGATTGCGGGATCCTACGGGCCGTGGCAGGTCCTCTCGACCCTGCCCTGCGGGGCTGAGCCCCGTCCCCAGACGGGTTTCTGAGCGGATCGCTGCCCAGTCCTGGGAGTTCGGCCTCGGAGGGACCGTCCCCGCCCCCGCCAGGAGTGCGCCCCGGAGGGGACGGTCCCTCGCCGTGTGTCTCCACATCCCGCGGGCGTCGCGCCGTTCTGACACACCGTCCATCCCGAAAGGGCCTGTTAATCTCCGTCTTCTGTCCCAACATGGTGCTTCCCAGGCGGTAATTTTACCCTCATTCCGGCTTCTCAGGGGAGAGCTCAGTCCTAACAAGGAAACACCCGTGACCCAGAACAAGGCATCTTGCCCGCTGTCCCCCTCGGGTGTCCCTGCAGGAGGCTCCGAGGCCAGCCGAGCTTTGTGCTCAGCCCTGTCCCTTTCCTGAGTCTCCACGCAGTGGTTTCTACTCGGTGAGACGCACCTGTTAAAATCTCAGCCCTGCCCCACACTCCGGGTGCCCTTGGTTCTGGGCCTGCTGTTGTCCTAAGACTGACCTGACACCAAGGTGTCGAGTCCAGCCTCCAGGTTCTCTGGCTGCTTAGGAGGGAAAAATCACCAAAAGGCCATACAACAGAGGGACCACAGGCAGCCTTCCACACGCAGCTCTTTATAGGAAACGGAACAAGTTTGTCTCCGGGAGCAGGGCGAGCGACACTGAAACCCTCAGGTTGTTTCCATTTATTGGTCCAGGCCTGGGAGTGTAGGATGTCAGTAAATGAGCAACAGGTGTCCTCAGTTCCATCTCCCTGTATGAGTTACCGCTCGACAGCCCGCCTACAGAGGGTGAGGGTAATTTTCAGACTGATAAAGCATTCCCGGCTGTCTCAGGTTACCAGGTGAAGCATGTGTTCAAGAGAGCACCAAAGCAGGGCACCCTTATTCCTAGAAGAGTGGGCGATTCTAATTACCTAACAGACCTGCTGATATATTTTCTGTTGGCTCTTATTACCACTGTATGTTCTCCATGCACACACTATTCCTGGTCTGAGGATGTAGTGAAGTGAAGGCAAGACTCTCAGCACAGATAAACTCATTCACATCTCTGCATGTTCATGTTCTCTAGTACAGTAGGAGACTCCAGTTTCCCCTGTTTTCTTTTCCTCTCCAGGGTCTTGGCTGAGGTGGCAGGCATCCTGGAGCATATAGGCCTGCAGGAAGAGTCAGAACTGCCAGCACAGATTCTGGCTGAGTTTATGATGGTATGTATAAGATGGGAAACAGCCTTTCAGAAGTCAGGGGTTGATCTTGGCTCCTCCTGTTGAAATGGAGAGCAGATTGGAAGGCCGGCCTTGTTGGGCCATAGGACAGGGAGGTAAAGATGTACCCTGCTTCTACCCTTCCTCTGAACAGGACTCCCAGAAAAAAGACAGGCTGCTTTGCAGCCAGCTTCAGGTGGTAGACTTCCTGCAGAACTTCCTGGCTCAGGAGGACCCTGCTCAGGGCCTTGACCCCTTGGCTTCTGAAGACTTGAGCCGTGAGTAGATAGGGGATTGGGGGAGGGGCTGGCCTGAGTGAGGTAGGAAAGAAGATGTCAGTTAGTTCCTGTGTTTGGCTGATGGTAAGACTGAAGGCCAGGATGGCAGGCCAGCCTCACTTATGTCCTCATTACTGGTGGCTTATCTCAGGACAGAAGGCAATTGCAGCCAAGGATCAATGGAAACTGTTGAAGGCCACGTATCGGGAACATGTGGAGGCCATTAAAACTGTCCTGTCCCAGGCCCTGGCTCGGGAGGAAGAGGTCCATAGGAAGCGGACACAACTCCAAGAGGCCCATGAGCAGCTCCAGGCTAAGGTGCACTCAGGGGCATGGAATCAGAGAGGGGGGAAGAAGGGAAGAGTGAACAGACTGGGTTTAGCTCATTTACCACCTCCTAAAAATTCAACTGGGAAAATGCATATCTCTTCTCCCCATCCCCCTTCTTTGCTACCTGCAGAAGCAAATGGCTGTAGAAAAATTTAGAGCAGCTCAGAAGCAGCGGCAACTGCAACAGGTAGGTTCATCTCCCTAGGAGATTATCTCTTCTTACCACCATGCTGTTACATAGGCTGTGTCCTCTTCTAGAAAATCCTCATTTTGTTTCTTCCTTAGAGGCATTATCATTTCCAACATGGGCTTGAATCTCAGCATTACCTTTTACCACTGCATGACCTTGAGCAGGTCACCTAACTTTCTTTGTGTATGAAATGGAGACATTAATAGCACCTACATTATAGAGTTGTTAATTAAATAATAATTACAGCAAATGTTTAAAGAGTACCTGGCACATAGCAAGCAAAAGGAGCTTTATTATCTTTGTGTCCGTTACCTGAGAATGCCTCACCTTAGAACTGTGATCCTTTCTTTTCTATAAGTTCCTGCTTTTGCCTGAAGTGAAAAGAGTCCCTTTTTTCATCAGTGACTCTGAGCCCCAAGGTACGTTTTAGATTGAGGTGTAGGGGAGATGACTCTAACACTTCAGCATCTGATACACCATGTCTGTTCCTCAATCCTGGCAGGAGAAGCATCTACAGCATCTAGGTGAGGTTTCTACAGAAGTAAAGAAGCGTCAGACAGAAACTCAGCAGGAGCTTGAGCGGCTAAGTCAGGAACTTGACATCCTGAAGCAGCAGGCAGGATGGGAACAGGACAAGCTACAGAAGTAAGGCTGAGAGCATGGACTGAATACCCAGAATGGTCTAGCTGAGATTCCCTCCTTTCATACCTACCACTTCCTTCCAGGTACCAGACCTTCCTCCAGCTTCAATATACACTGCAGGGTAAGCCACTATTCCCTGAGGCTGAGATTGAGGCCGAGGCAAAGATGCCACAGGAGCTTCCCCTCCATCTGGAACTCCCTAAGGATAAAACTCAGCTGCTGACCCAGCCCCAGGAACAGAACACTGGTGACAGGGAAAAAGATCATGCTGTGTCCCTCAAGGTGAATGAGGTGAGATAGATGTTTTGGAAGGTAGATAGATTGAAAGATTAGCCTTACCCGTTGCCCAAACTATGTTATATTTCTCCAAGGCTTCCAGACAACCTGCTGGAGATGAGAGCTTGCCACAGCTCCCTGAGGGACAAGGGCATGAGAAAGGATTCTAGAGCAGGTAAGAATCCAACTTAGGCTTTAGTGTTCTTGGCCTGAAGTGTGGAAGGAGGGAGGGACTCTAAGCTACTTCTTTGCATCTGAGGTCTGCTGCTTACTGAATAGTTGGGAGGTGGGAGGAAAGAGCTTATGTTATGGTTGAAGCTTAACAACTCATTCCCATGCCCATGCCTATCCCCTCTCTTCCTTTTTCCCAGGGTCCTGCCTCCACCCTCATCGCAGGACAGACTGTGAATTCCTTAGTACAACCTGATTTCTGACCATTATCTAGGGTTGGGGGCAAGCTCTGGCATCTAGATTAAAAGTCTTGGGTTTCTCTCAGTTGCCCATTTGTTCATCTTCATATGCTGGTGGGAAGAACTACAGACATTCAAAGGCCAGTAACATGAGAGGAGCTGGTATTGGTGTGAACAAAGAAAGGGTGTGCAGATGGAAAGAGTCCCTGAGTGGGGTCTCAGGTTGCTTCACCATAAAATGGAGACATATTGAGGTGTAACTCGAGGAGGAGAATGCTTTATGCAGTAGGCTAATTGTGGGAGGATAATTTTATTCACCAGCCCAAATTTTTTTCATGAATTCAAATGTTTGAGTCCTTTCCTGGTGCTAGACCCTTGCTATAAACAGGGTTACAACAGTGGGCTTATTTGACCCTGTTTTAGGGTAGAGTGCCTAATGTTACATTCCTGATATATTTATACATTATCTAATACTTTCCTTGATTACTGTTTTCAGACATTCCTAATATTACATTCCTGATGCATTTTTGTACCTTATTTAATACTTTTCCTTGATCACTTTTCAGTTATTCGTTTATATCTCTTCAAAGATTCAAGATACAGCTTTTGTGATCCACTTTTTTTTTTTAGTTTCATTGAATTCTCGTGATATCATGATCATTTCTTCCCTTCTCTATTTTTGGGTGGAGATGTGCTTTGTGTTGTAAACTCATTTTTATCAAAACTCATGTATTTGGATTTTAAACTTTTAAGGCTCTAGATATCTTCTAACTTCTGAGTATTTTCACAATTATTCAATTCGTAGCATTTTCAGTTTTTGTTATGATTATTTCATTGATTCATGAGTTTCTTTGAAAATTGATTTGGTCTTCTACTATATGTTTGTAGGAGGACAGTCTAGTTTAATTTGGTCAGAAAATGTCATCTGTATAAAACTTTGTAATTTGAGGAAAGCTATTATAGCCTTTTTTTTTAATGGTTTCGTGTGGATTTGGGAAGAGTGTATTTTAGAATTTGATGTAATATGTTCTATTTATCTGCTTTTTTTTTTAATTTTTCATAATTTTTGGTTGACTGAATATCACCTGTGAAAGGTGTGTTCAAGTCTCAACTATGATAGTGGATTTGTTTATTTGGCTTTTCTGGGTTTTGTTTTCATTCAAAATTAGCTTTAATATTTCTTTATACTATTACTAAAAATGTTTACATTTACTAATAAGGAATGCCAAGTGTATTCATCACTATTTGAATAGCCTACAGGGGATTTGTGATTTCTTTTGTGTTATCTCTTCTCAAAATCTAACGTACTTTAAGTCTATTCTAGTCTACAGAGGTATTTCTGGAATAAAGGGAATGCTTATAGCAGAATTCTTTTGCTTATGAAGTATTCTTTCAGTATTTATGTTTATGGGTCATAAGTATGTAGAGACTATAAACATAGTCTATAACTTTGGACCTATTTTGTATATCAGAGTCTTACTTTATTGTCTTCACTAAAACAGTTAACAAGTAAGTTTTTGTGAAATTGCTTCTACCATTTTCTGCAACTTTGTCATCAGTTTTTTTTTTTTTTTTTTTTCCCCCAATACATCTGCAAAAGCTCTAACAGTCCATCTATACCAGTGGTTCTCAATCTTCCTACTGCCACGGCCCTTTAATACAGTTCCTGTGGGTCACAACCCACCGGTTGAGAACCACTGATCTACAGACTGTTCTACATTATAAACTGAAGTAGTTTTTTAATACTAAGTTACATCCTTCCCAGGCTGCTAGCCCTGGAAAAGAAAAGAGGGCAAATTTGCTCCTACAACCCCCACAGAGGATGCTAAGGTGGTGGGAGTTGATTTGCCCTCCTCTCTCCTCCCCTCCAGCAACTAACAGCCTAGGAAAAAGGAAACAAGCCCCACAAATTCAAAAGAGAAGCCAATTTGTTTATTTCTATTATCTTTATATACTTTGTAGCTAATTTATTCAGGTATGTACAAGTTTATAGGTCTAAACTGAACTTTGATTATTGTATTGTGTTAAAGCTAATGTTTTTAGTTTTGAAATGTAATAATTTTAATATTATAACTTTGCTAATTCTTTTGGTTACCCTTTGCCTGGCATATCTTTCTTCTTGAGCTTCAATCTTTTTTGAGTTTTAACCTTTATGCTTATGTGTATTACTCAGATATAGCGTTTAAAAGGTATGGCTAAAGATTCTAGGTTCATAGTATTTGTATGTATGATTTGGATTTATATAAGTTTTTATTCCATCTTTTTAAACATTTTATGCCTTTTATTTATTTTTATTTTTTTTTTTTTGTCATTTTCTTCTCTCTGTTTTTCATCCTTTTTGTTTTTGGGTAAACTGTTAGCAAAGTCTAAAGTTAATTCTGAACAATCCTGGTCCTCTTCTTAATAAATGGAAGTCCCTTGGTGGATCATCCCACTCTTTCAGAGCTTTCAGGTAGAAAAATGTTCCTATCTGAAATGTCTCAATTTCTTTTAGGTAGGTCCTGTAGTTTGTTTAGTTTTCTTAGTGTGGAAATATTTTCATTTTATTCTCGAAAGTTTTCATTATGTAGTGAATGTTTGGTAGACAGGCAATTTCACTTATCACTTTTAAAGATAATTTTTCCATAGGCATCTAGCTTTTATTGCTAATAAGAAGTCAGTTGCCAGCCTAAAAGCCCTTTCTATGACCTCATCTTTTGCCTACTGATTACTTAAAACATCTTTTTGTCTTTGGTGCTCTGTAGGTTGTGTGATGTTATGAATAGTTTGGTAATTGCCAGTTTTTAAGAATTCTAGAATATTTTCAGCTTTATCTCTTTACAAAGGATTAGCTTCTAAGATATCAGTTAGACATCAATTAGATTTTCTAATGTTCACTCTTTTGTATTTATCCTTACTCTTTCCCTCCAGATTTCATTCTAGATATTTTAAGTCTGTTGCATGTAGACTGTATCCAGCCAATCTATTGTTTAATAATATTCATTTTTGAATCTTTTTCTTATTAAGAAGTTGCATTAGACCCTAATCTATTTTTTAGATTTTTTTTGTTTTGTTTTGGCTTACATTTTGAGTTTATTACCTTAAACATAATATAGGTAGACATTTTATCATCAGTGTTTGAAAGTGTCACAATTTACAAGTTTGTGGGCCTCATACTTCCTGTTTATTAGTATGGTTTGTGTAGTTTTACTATGAATTACCTCTGTTTCCTTAACTTTATATTTGTGGCCTAGTATAAAATTGAGAGGATTTTTGTTTACTTCTGCCAGTTACTTGTGGGCCCTAATAACATTTATAAAAGTTTAAAATACATATATTTTTAATGTTTCTTGTGTCTGTATGCTACCCCATTTTTCATTACTGCTGTTTGAGTATTTTCTCTCTTGTTAGAATTTTCCAAAACCTTTTTCTGTTTTGTGTTTCAAAAGCACAAGCTTTGTCATTATTTTCTTTAATATTGCTTTTAATATATTCTTTTTATTATTTTCCTATTTTCTTTATTTACTTTGGCTTTGTTTGGTTTATTTTCAATATTTGTATAATTTTAATAACTAATTTTGGGTACACACATTTTTAATATTCTAATAAATGCATTTAAGTGTGCATATTTTTACTTGATTACCAGTCTGATACTATCTCATGTCTTAGTAAGTAGACCATCTATTATTTCTAAGTAGGATGTGATTTTAGTATTGATTTTATTTAAATCAAGGAAGTTTCTCTTATTGCTTTTGCTTCTCACGTATGTTTAGGATAGTGTTTAGTTCCTAAATGGATTTAAGATACTTTTCATTGTGATTTTTAGACCACCAAATTTTGTAATTTTATTTATTGTATTTCATTTGGCTCAAATAATGACACCTATGAATTCCTTTTTATAATTTTTTATAATTACACATGTTCATATACATACATATTTTAAATGTGTAGATGTAATTATTCTATATGCTCTTAGAAGGGATTTTTTTATTTTTGTTCACTAAGTCCAGACTCCAGGAAAATCCATAGAGTGTAGTCACCCAACATTTGTTGAAAATGTAAGTGGTTTTAAAAAAATGGAAAAGGAACAGAACACATCCCTGAGTATTTCAGGTTTAAGTGTGACTTAGAGGATTATGTGAGATTTCATAGGTTACACCCAAAATGACATTTTATTTACATGCTGTGACTTTTGTTCCTTTCATATTTTCCTAAATATTTTTTTCAGGCCAAGTTCAAAATATTCAAAATCCTCTTAATACATTGAAGGCAATATTTCTGACCTTTTCCATGTAAATAATTAGTAGAACCAGAGAGGTAAAACTTATTCAAAATACCATCCTACAATTCATTTATTTATTTATTTATTTAGAGACAGAGTCTCACTTTGTCACCCTCAGTGTAGTGCTGTGGTGTCACAGCTCACAGCAACCTCCAGCTTTTGGGCTTAGGCGTATCTCTTTCCTTAGCCTCCCAAGTAGCTAGGACTACAGCGCCTGGCTATTTTTTTGTTGTTGTTGCAGTTTGGTCAGGGCCGGGTTCCAACCTGCCACCCTAGGTATGTGGGGCTTGCGCCCTACTCACTGAGCTAGAGGCGCCACCCGCAAATGCCTTTATTTTTGTGACATATTCCTGTCAGGCAAATATTTTTTACACGGATAGTCAGCAAAGCTAATCTATACACTTTTCTATTTGTACACCTTTGAAATTTAACTAAGTTTATTGAATATTCTACCCTGCCACCATAAGACAAATTTCTGCTACTCTTTGTTTCTTATAGTGCTAAACTTGTACTTTTTGCAGTAGTGGTGATTTAAGAAAGGTCTTGAATATCCCTTAAAAATAAGTGCTTTTACCCCCCTGTGCTGTCAGTATTCTTGTTAAGTTGGGATTATATATTTTATTGAGGTATTGTTTTCATGGATGTAAAGTTCCAAAGGGGAGTAAAACAGATAATCTCCAAAGTATGTTGAATTAGTAATAACATCGGAGAAGTTTCTGCTAACTTTGAAAATGGAGTAACAACTTACTTTCACAGTGTTTACTTTCTTCCATTTTAGAGCCTTCCTCTGGTTAATATAACTCATTCCTGTCATAAAGCATTTAAGTAAATTGTGTTCATTACTTCTTTATACCTAAGTTTTGAATTATGAATGAAATAAGAAATAAATTGATTTTATTATTCCTATCCCAGTCTTTAAATGACCCTTTTGAGACTTTGAATATTGGATCCTGAGGAACTAGTGTTTGAGTTTGTAATTCACTAATTAACATGTCCCACTGGTACACTTTGGTTTTGAAACTGTGAATAAGCTAGCAGGGGTAGGGAATCTGTGGGCTTCTGATTTCAAAATTGTTCTTTTTAAGTAATAAAGGAGGCAAGAAAAGCTTCATCTTTCTCTGCTGCACCCATTTTTAATAAGGAGATTTGTTACGTGAAATTTGGATTTATTCAAAAGGCTGCACTTGTGGATGAGGAAGTCTGCAAATTCCCTTAAGGCATCAGGTTCCCTGTCCCTGAAGGCAGTATATGTGGAATAACATCTTGTGGAATTTTCTTGGTCTTTTTTTTAAATTGTCTCTATGGGAAAGTAGAAATTTGTTTGTTACTTTATAACTGTAATTAAAAAAATAATCTTCATGGACCTTTGCAATACAATGTATGTGAAAGATTTGTTTAGATTCATACACATTTCTACATTTTAAATTGTCAGGTAGACTTTGCAAACACCTAAAATGTGCGTAATTAGTTTATTGTATAGTAATTATACTCATGTGTGGGAGTTGATTTTTTTTTTGAGACAGAGTCTCACTCTATTGCCCCCTGTAGAGTGCTGTAGCCCACAGCTCATAGCAACCTCCAGCTTTTGGTCTTAGGCAATTCTCTTGCCTCAGCCTCCGGACTAGGTGGGACTACAGGTGCCTGCCACATCGCCTGACTATTTTTGTTGCAGTTTGGCCAGGAGCGAGTTTGAACCCGTCACCCTACTCACTGAGCCATGGGCGCCACACCAGGAATTGATGTAAACTGACTTCAAGAGAGTCTCCTGGCTCCACGACTGTAGCTGTGCAGCGAGGGTGCCAGCCATATGCCCTGAAGCTGGTGGGTTTGAACCACCAGGTCTGCCAAACAACAATGACAACAACAACCAAAACATAGCTGGGTGTTGTGGTTCCCAGCTAATCCGGAAGCTTAGGCAAGAGAATCGCTTAAGCCTAAGAGTTTGAGGTTGCTGTGGCTATGATGGTACAGTACACTACCAAGGGCAACAAAGTGAGACTCCTGCCTCAGCTTTCCAAGTAGCTGGAACTACTGGCTCATGCTACCATGCCTGCCTGTTTTTTTTTCATTTTATTTTACTTTATAGAGACAGGGATTTGTTTTATTGCTTAAACTAGTGAACTCCTGGTCTCTAGCGGTCCTTCTTTCTAGGCCCACCAAAAGTGCTGGGATTGGTGGTATGAGCTACTATGCCCACCGTAAAGTCATGTATTGAGATAGAAAAAATAAGAGATAATTCAGTACTATACTTTCAGAATATGAAAGGATTATTCAAAATATAAGATTATAACATGAAAATGTTAAAAGAATTAAACCTTAGAAATGTATATAACTGGCCCTGTGTGGTAACTCACTCCTGTAATCTAGCACTCTGGATGGTTGTGTCAGGCGAATTGCTTGAGGTTGGGAATATGAAACCAGCCTGACTGAGAGCAAGAACCTGTCTCTACTAAAAATAGAAAAAATTAGCCATGTGTAATGCCATGCACCCATAGTCCCAGTTAGTTAGTAGGGGGGCTGAGGCAGGAGGATTGCTTGAGCCCAGGAGTTTGAAGTTGCAGTGAACTATGATCATACCCTTATACCCTAATACCCTAGGCTTGGTGACAGACCAAACTATCTGCAGAAAAAAAGAAAAAAAATATATATATATATATTAGTGCATAAATATTTGTGCTAAAAAATCATGAAGTGGAATAAATAGTTTTATGTAAAAAATGAGTGTTTATACTATAATTTGTCCATGTTCTTCAATATGTGAAATTATAAAAGTTTGGATTTAATCATAAGAACCAATCATACATTTCAATTTTATTGATCTCTTTAAAAAGCAGTGATATTAACTTTTTAAGCTTGTCATATGACTAATCACTGAACAATAATTTATGTTTTATGTGTACTTAGAAAATAACTTCTCTTTGTGGACAGAGGCTGGTCCGTAGTTTCCATAGTCTAGATTATGCAATCAAGATCCTCTAGAAATAAGAGTAATTTGACATCATCTATTTACTGAAATATAACATAATCTCTGTCTGTTTCATTCTGTTACGATATAAAGATAATAGACTGCCAGGGAGAAAATGTATGGGTTTCTAGCTTAAAATTCTGTTAATGATGACTGCAGTGCCTAACTTTGTTTCATTGTCCACATAAGGAAGAAATGAAAAGGACAGAAATAATAAATTCAGTAGAGAACTTCAATCAAAAAAGTCCTCACATTTTTGGCCCAAACTCTCTGGGAAAAAATTTTTTCCTGAATATTTAAAATTTTTTTTTTTAATGTTTAGGTACTTTGTTTTGTATTATAAAGGAATTTTAGCATTTATTTTTTAACATTTGGTACAAGAAATCTTGTGTAACAAATAATTACAAAACGCAAAAACAGATACAAAGTACAAGAAATTTTTTGTACCAGTAGCAATAGTACTACCAATGTATGATGTATATCCTTATTTTTCCCTAACAAAATTCATCAAAAACGAATAAATTCATCATAAATTCGCACATTATATGGGGCAAAATATGGTATGTATGTTATGTATATGTTCATACATAAAATGACAGAGATGAGAGGAGGAAGTGAGAGTGACTGCTTGAAGGTTTTCAGGCTTCTTTAGATACAGAACCTCCCATTAATCATTTGTTTTCCCAAATCCTCTGTGCAGGGACAGGACATACCTTTGCATCCACAAACGAATGTACTTTAGAAGTTCTTAGTGAATGTTTATTGGGCAGTATTAAGGAAGATTTTTCAGAAAGCTGCTTGAGCCAAATTTTAAGTAGATGTAATTATCCAGAGGCACTTTTCATCAAACATTTATTCAATGTCAGCTATGTGCTTAACATAATTTCTTAGACTTAAAACAAAAAAAGTGGTACTGTCTCTGAATTTAAATTTGGAGATGGAAAGGGAAATAACCCAATTCTATTAAATAATTTATTGTTAAGAACAAAGAATCAGAATGTTTTGACAGCACCAAGGATAATCATGTAAACATCATGAGTGAATTTCAGCAAGTAAAAGACACGTCTAACGGGGAATGTAAGTGGACAAGCAAAGTTCAGAGCAGGAGATACAAGGGAAGAATTGGAAGTAGTGAGTTTAAGGGCCTTTTTATCTGTATCCTGCTTGCTGTAGGTAGTCAAAGAATTCACTGAGAAACCAAAACCTGTTGAAGTCTTCTTTCCCACTTTTGAAAAAAAAAAAAAAAAAAGAACTAAAAGGGCGGTGCCTGTGGCTCAAAGGAGTGGGGTGCCCGCCCCATGTGTTGGAGGTGGCAGATTCAAGCCCAGCCCTGGCTAGAAACTGCAAAACAAAACAAAACTATCAGAATAAAAACTATCACAACATCAATGAACACATGAGTTTTGGGCAGAATTTGCATTTATAAAGAAATACAAATGCTTCTGTTCTTAAGTAAACACATCTCCCTGAGTAATTGTTGCTTATCATTGGGACTTATTATGATAGCGACTGAAGAGCCGAAATCCATTTAGACAATTAGAAACATTTATATAATATTGAAGTGGTACCAGAATGGAGCTCCCATTTGGGGATTAACTTACTACTTAAGTACAGCTACTTAAAAAATTTGTTTCTACATATTATATGGTGATCATAATTATTAACAGCTGAATATTTTATCCACCAAAATAATCCCTAAAGCAGTTCATTGCCACTATTGTAGTATTCATTGCCACTATTGTAGTATTCCTGGATGGTGACAGTTACTAATCAAAACAAGTACACACCTGATGGAGAACAATGAACTACCTTTTCCATAGCTCAGGGCTTTTCGATATATTTTACTGAAAGCACATGGCTTTCTGAGAACATTGATTGGAAAGTATTGTCAGCAATGCAAATATCACTCGTGTGTGCCGGAGTAATAGCCATCTTATTGTAGTTTTAAACATGAACCGTTGAGGGCAGTGCCTGTGGCTCAAAGAAGTAGGGCACCAGCCTCATATACCAGAGGTGATAGGTTCAAGCCCAGCCCCAGCCAAAAACTGCAAAGACAAAAAAAAAACCAAAAAACATTAATCATTGAAAATAGGAGGGAAAAAAAATCTACCTCATCTGTAATATAAATGTCCATATTAAAGAATAGTGACTTATTTCACTTCAATTAGCAAAATGAGTATGGTTTTTCAAAAAACCTTTATAACTGCCACAATAAATTTAATGTTAATATTTAGCAATTACTGGAGTTTAAAGGTAAGAGGAGCTGTGTATTAGGTGCCTATGTCACCTTTGGTATTAGCAATAGGCTGTTCTAATTTTTTTGAGAAATTGATAGTAAAAATTTTATTTGATTAAAAAATGTTTGGTTAGTATTATAAAAAGATTTTCTACTTTACCTTGTCCACTGCCACATCTCCCATCTCAACAATATTCAGGAACTAATTCACTAATTCAACTTTTGGTGTGCTGGTGGTTGTGATGTAAAAGTACAGAATTTATAAAAAAAAGTTATAACGAAAAAGTTACTAATTCCTAATAGTCCTCATTATATGGTATATTATACATTTTTTTATAGGCATACTAAAACCATAGGGCTCTGTCCTACAAGGCATAACTTTTATACCCAAATAATTCAATGATTTGGACTTTCTTATTACATGTTAGGTATCTTTAGAGACTAAGCCCCTGATAAGTAAGGGTCTGAATTTTAAGGGAAAATGTCTATTAAATTACTTCCCAAATAAAATAGTACTTTATTAAAATAAAGTACTATTAAAATTAAAGTTAAAAATGTTATAAATATTTTGTAATATGTGGTAATATTTAATATTTAGTATTTTGTCAGTTTGGGTTATAAGCTATTTGATTTAGTTTTACTAACTAGGTATCTTGAGTGTCAAATATTTTAAAAATATATATACATGTACATATATTTTGAACTGTTTGTCAGGCATCATTCTTCATAACTTTATTTTGCTTTATTTTTTAAGGAATAATTTCAATTATGAAGACACCTGGAAGCTACAGGAACCTCATCTTACTTTTTTGTAGTTCTGATTGCTATGAACAGTTTGGTTTTTTTTTTTTTTTTTTTAACCTGAGTTTCTTATTTATTTGCAAAAAACAAATAAATGGCAGCCTGGTTTAACAGTCACACTTATTGTCTTAAAATGCAAAGAGATGTTTGCTTCTTGGATATTTGTCTGAGTTGATAGTATTAAAGTTTTATAAGGAGAGCAGTTGTTATACTTAATGTATGTTGAAGTCTATATAATAATTTCTTATGTGGCCAGTTATATTGAAATCATATTAAGTTCACTGTAATAATCAAAATGTTATCTTAGAAGACATTGCCACTAAAAGTACAGTTCTAAAAATTGGACTCAGTTGGAAGTGGTTTTTAAAATACAAATTTCAGTTATCTACCTGGGAAATTGTAATTTTCAATTTCTGGTTCATATTTTAAATAGCCTCAGGTGGTTCTGATGCAGTGGATTCAGAGATAATTTTGTGAGAGCACTGCACTATTTCCCATTAAGACTTTAGCATATCAGCAACTCAGTAGATAGTCCTAATGCTATGGGAATAATAGACATATGCACTTTGAAATTTGAATCTCCTTTTAGAAATCCAGAAGTTGAGAGTTTTAGTATATTAGAAGGAGTTGGATGTGATGTAATGATGATGTAATGATGTAATTATGTTCTGACACAAGTCTGAAGTTATTAAGGATGTGTACCAAGAGCCAGAAAAATGATGCTAAAAGAGTAATATAAGAGTGAAAGCAAACTTTTGTTTTATAATATTTTGGCAAGATAATATTTATTAAAATCATATATGTGTATACATGTATATACACACACAAACATATTCACATGCAATGGCCTGAAAACAGACATTTGATAAGGTGAATATAATATCTTGTATTAGTCTTACAGCAAATAAACTCAGAAAATAGAAATCCTTATTTATGAAGAGATAAATTCCCAAGTTATTGGCTGTTTATCAAACACACAGCTAATTATCCTATTTTTTGGAGTAGCCATATGACTGTATTATAGTCAAGAATGTGTAGGCAGAAGTGATATGTACCACTTTAAAGTCTGTTCATGACAGCCTCCCACATTCCATTTTTCTATTCTATTTCTGTCTGTTGGCTAAATGGAGAGGACTCAGAACCATAGGGAAGGTAGAGCCACCAAATGGAAGAATCTTGGGTACTTCTCACTTGGAAGAAAATAGTCAAGGTAATGACCAACTATGTTAGACTCTGTGTGTTGGCAGGGTGGGGGGTTGAGTTATTTGAAGCCCCAGAAATAGTGAGGTTATGTGTATATAATTTACACTTTCTAACCCCTTTCTAATTTTCTCAAGCAGATATTTCATATTGCAGGAAAGTCCTCAATAACTAAACATGTGCTGGACTTAAAAAAGTAACTTCTTAAAGGTTCTTCATTTCTAGTTTTAAAAAAAAAACTAAACTAAAGGCTTCAAGTGGAATTTTCATCTGACTAATCTTTTACTGACCTCTAACCAGATGCAAGTTTTGTAGGGTGTGTTTGTATTAATAATATTCTCTATAGAAATTGCTAAATATTACCCAAATTATTTCAGCAGAAGAAATGACAAAGGTAGATGGAGAGAAACCATTTTATACTGTGTGCAATACATGCAAGATGGTGAGAAACCATTTTACTCTGTAGAGCAGGGAAATTGCTAAATATCATCTCTGAGTTTGAAATATTTTGTTCTTCTAGTTTCTTTGGGAAATTTGTTTACTCAGTCATTGCATTTTCTCTGCAGAGTCATTTAATTATACACATGCCTATCAATACCCTTTTTCCTTATAGCAGTTGCATGACTTTACGTGTGTGTCAGTCTCCTATACTGTGAAGAACCATTGTGAAGATGAGTGAACCACCATTATAAATGATTCTTAACCCTTTCTGATCCCATGTTAGACCTTGTGCAACATAATGATTTTCCTGTTTCACTCCAATGTCAGACATCAGACACTTTTTATTGTGTTTTGTGTTTTCTCACATTCTCTATTCTGGCAAGACAAGAACAAAGTTTTATTTGTCTTGATTTGCCATTTACATCTCAAATAGTGATTCACTCGGCACAAGTTTCTTGAGCACATATGAGTGGTTCAGGCTATCACATGTACACTGATAGGTTTGAGACAAGCCCTCAACTTGGTCAGGAATTGCATAAAATGAAAATACATATTATGGAAAGTTATGGCTTCTAGGAAGTATTATCCAAATGATCTGAAGAAGAAGAAACTTCAGGAATATGAATTAGGTGCCTATCAATGTGATATGAAATGATGTGCCTCTCATTCCACGTCAAGAAGTTAATGACAATGCTGATTATATTCTTTGGCCCTCAAACACAGTTGATCACTGATTATAGGAAGAAATAGCCTGTTCAATTTGAAAAAAAAAGTTATTTTAAAATACACAAAGTTTATGAGCAGAGTGGACAGAGATGATCAGTATTGTGGATGATACAGATTTACAAGGGAGTCCTACAAATAAATTATTCGCTAACTGATGGAAGTTGCAGTTGTGAATAGCTATTCCTTTACTCATTAGATAAAGAGAGTGGAGAAAAAGGGTAGACCTTTTATACGGGATAAATCTCATCACTCAGCTTGTGTGCAATATGAGGAACAAATTCAATAAAGAGGGGAAGAACATTATCTTTTGAAACTGAGGAAAAACTAAATGGGAAGATGCATTTAAATGAGTGAAAACTGAAAAAAAATAAGCCAACAAAGGATTGCATGGTTTGCAAGAAATGACAAAGGTAGAGGGAGAGAAACCATTTTATACTGTGTGCAATACATGCAAGATGGTGAGAAACCATTTTATACTCTGTTCAACACGTGCAAGTTTATTCTAAATTTTAGATAAAGTAGAACAGATAAAAATAATAAAGTGAATTTATATTTGTCTTTCTCTTTTAAAAGTATAGGATAATTACAAGCAATTAATTAGGTCCCACACTAAATAGGAGCTAGGGCATATGTGGCTGGCAGAAAAATTGGATTGGATTAAACTTTATTTTCTGTAAAAGAAATACTTGCAGGATCATGATTCATTGTTATATTGGGTCTTATTTTTGAAGATTTTATATTTAAAGGGAAATTTTTAAATTTATTTTTTTTTAAATCATAACTATACATTTATGGGATACAATGTGATGAGTTGATATACAGTGTGGAATGCGTAAACTAGCATAGCCATCGTCCCACTTATTTTTTGTGGTAAGATACAGTTTACTCTTGGTTATTTTGAAGTGTACCCTTGCATTGTGCACATTAGGTGAGATCCCAGCAAATGCCCTCACTCCTCCCACCGATAACCCTCCCCCTCCCATCCCCTCTTTCTCTGTTTTCTCTCCCTTCCTTCTTGCTAGACTATATTTGTGTTTTATCATTTGTTGAATATGTATTTATATTTTGGTTTCACAATAGTATTGAGTACACTGGATATTTTTTTTTCCCATTGTTGAGATACTTTACTAAGAAGATTATGTCCCATCTCCCATCCATGTAAACATTAAAGATATAAAGTCTCCATCTTTTTTAATGGCTGAATAAGTATTACATGGTATACATATACCATAATTTGTTAATTCATTCATGGACTGATGGACATTTGGGCTGCTTCCACAACTTGGCTACTATGAATTGAGCTGCAATAAACATTCTGGTGCAAATATCTTTGTACAATGCTCGGCGCCTGTGGCTCAACGGGCTAAAGCGCTAGCCATGTACAGCTGGGCAGGCGGGATCGAATCTAGCCTGGACCCGCCAAACAACAATGATGGCTGCAACCCCCAAAAATGGCCAGTGTTGTGCCGGGCGCCTGTAGTCCCAGCTACGTGGGAGGCAGAGACAAGAGACTCGCTTGAGCCCAGGAATTGGAGGTTGCTGTGAACTGTGATGTTACAGCACTCTATCCAGGGTGACAGCTTGAGGCTCTGCCTCAAAAAAAACAAAAACAAAAAAATCTTTGTACAATAAAGATTGTTATCTTAAACAATAAAACGATTTTTGTTCTGGTAAATACCTAGCAGTGTAATTATGGGATCATGTAGAAAGTCAATTTTTAATTCCTTAAAGAGTTTCCATTCTTTCTATAAAGGTGGTCTTGGTTGCTTATGTGTTTTTTGGTCATTTGTCATCTTTAGAGAAGTTTCTGTTCATGACACTTCATAAATGGGAGATTTTTTCAAACGCTGAAATGCTATCCTTTTACCTGCTTTCTCATTTTCCAAAGCCACATAACTATTTTTTTGCTTTTTAATATTTACTTAGGATTACTCTCCTTAATCTCTCTCTGACCTTAATTCTGCTCAGCTAACACATGGGGATAAGAACTATATAGGATGGCAAAGTTTGGGAATAGTTGTTTTTCTTCGTTTTCCCCTCTGAAATTACTGTTCTTGAAGAATTTACCTTTAGACAGTGTCTTTATTTTTTGAGACAGTTCACTTTGTCACCTTCAGTAGAGTGGTATGGCATCATAACTCACAGCAACCTCAAACTCCTGGGCTCAAGTAATCCTCTTGCCTCAGCCTCCTGAGTAGCTGGGACTACAAGCAGCCACTGCCACATCTGGCTATTTTTAGAGATGAGGTCTCACTCTTGCTCAAACTGGTCTCAAAGCCATTAGCTCAGGCAGTCCACCACCTTGGCCTCCCAGAGTGCTAGGAATATAGGTGTGGGCCACTATGCCTGGCCCGTCTTTTTATTTTATCTTTTTAAAAAATTGGAAAAAAAAAAAAGACAAACATGTATCATCTTTACATTAAAAGTAGGATTAAAAATAAAAGTAAAAATGTTGATTTTCAACAGTGTGATATTTCACTGTATTCTCTGAATGTCTCCAAATAATTAAGTTGCCATAGCAATACCTTCTATCAAAGTGCAAATGCAGGAAGCACTTTAGATAAGAAATGGTTTGATTGCATCTCTTCCCACTTCATACTGTATCATTTCTATTTTTTTATTAGTTGGTTTACAACAATTTAATGGGGTATTTACCACCAGTTAGAAGTGGTTTTATAGTGAAATTATTACAAGTATAATTTTAATCTTAAAAATGAAAAATACTTGAGTATTGAATACTTGGGTATTACTTGGGTAAACCACTAAAGACACAGTATTTATCACATTTATCTTTAGCGTATCTGAAAACACAACCAGGATTTCTGCACCCTGAGCATGCAATTCATCTAGTGCTTACTATATTTTCTATTAAGTACTATTTACATTTCTATTTCAGTGCTAACATTTTGTCTCCTTTTTTCATTTATTATTGCTACCAAATACAGTGGCTATTAAGTATTCAAAAATTATTTATTTGCAATGTGATGATATTTGAGCCTTATATTCCAGTGGCTTGGACTGAATTAGAAATGAATGGGGACAAATGGAGCCCTTACAATAATTTCAAAAAGACAGGGATTCTCATTTTAAACTGTAATATGAATTCTAAAATACATACTTATTTTTTCTGTAAAGAAATACAAAATGCACATTTGACTTTTTAGGTGTACAGTGCAGTGGCATTACGTGCATTCAGGTTGTGCAGCTATCATCATGATTCATTATCAGAACTATCCACAAAGTGAAACTTCTTAGTTTCCTATAGTATCAATCTCTTGATTACTGTAGCTTTGTAGTCAGTTTTGACATAAGGAAGTGTGAGTCATCTTTCTTCTTTTTCCAAGACTATTTTGTCTATTTGAGGTCCACTGAAATGTCATACAAATTTCAAGATGGTTTTTCTACTTTTTTTTTAAAGTTGTTATTTTCAGGGAAATTTTCTTGATTTTTGTATGTCATTTTGTATAGGATTGACATCTTAAAAATATTGTCTTCCAGTACATGAACACGGGATATCTATCTTTTTAATTTTTTAAATTTCTTTAAGGAGGTTTTTTTTTTTTTTTTTTTTTTAAATATTATATCCAATCTTTTGCCTCCTTGGTTAAGACTATTTCTAAGTATTTTATTTTATTTATATTTTTGATGCTATAAATAGTATTGTTTTGTTAATTTATTTTTCAAATTGTGTGCTGTTAGTGTATAGAAATACAGTTGATTTTTGGGTTTGATTTTGTATCGTTCAGTTT